>VZTU01003376.1:72433-111844 GCA_013400835.1 Zapornia atra | reverse complement strand
GAGTCCAGGAAGGAGGGATGGATTAGGGGAGGCATTTTAAGATTTGCGTTTATTTCTTCCTATTCTACTCTGTTTTGCTTGGTAATGAATTAACTTTTTTCAAAGTTGTCTGTTTTGCCCATCACATTAATTGGTATGTGATCTCTTCCTGTCCTTTTTTTGATTCACAAGCTTTTTCTTACTATCTTCTCTCCTTTGGACAGCTGCAGGGTGGGGGTGGGGGAGTGATAGAGCAGCTTTGGTGGGCACCTGGCTTCCAGACAGGGTCAGTCCAACATAATCATATATAGAAGTGAAAAACAGGTGGAAGGAACAAAATGTTAACAAAGAAACTAGTAGAACAGAAAGGTAAACACTAAAATGTCACAAATTTAGAGAAATAGTTGTGAATCCCAATCCCAAAGAGTTTACAGTGGAGATATATAGTACATTATAACAACAGCTTTATGAAGTGAAAAAGTCTGCAGATAATCATAGTAATGTGCAATGTACTCTATAGTTCTAATAGTTTCCAGCAATGATTTTTGCTAATGTGCTCATGGCATACTGACATTCATTCCTACTATAAACAATAGATCTGATACAGTCACCTCTTTGCCTTGACCAAGATTACTTTTTTCTGATAACTTTTATATGTACTGGCTAAAAACAAACCTGATTTCTCTTCTATGAATGAAGCTAATTTCCATGAAAACCCTTTAACTTTTGCTCCTCTGATCTTTCCAATCCCTTGTGCTGATTGAGCTTTTAACCTTCTTTTCTCTTTTAAAACACTTGCCTTTTTCAGGGTTGCTTTCACATTGCCCTCTGGAATGAAGCAATCTTTTTATTCCCCATTATCTTTCATCCAAATCTCTCATTAGTTGGCCATCCCTACCTAAAATAGATGGAATAATAGAGCACAGACTCAATGATTATTCCAGTTCTCTCCCACTATGAAGCAGTGACCACTGTTTCTTAGTCCACCCAATTTTTTTGGCATCCTGAGCGAATCAAAGAATAAGTCTCCAGTAGTGTGGAAAAACATAAAAGTGATAATAAATCAAATGCAAAAATTCACTCAAATTAACAGCTGAAGTTAATAGATATTTGTAATATGTAGTTTGTAGTATTGCCAACCCCCCAAAAAAACCCTGTAAAATATTTACAGAAACACAGAATGGTTTGAGTTGGAAAATCATGTAGTTCCAACTGCCCTGCCATGGGCACACACTCTGCTACATCAGGTTACCCAAACCCCCATCAAATCTGGCCTGGAGTACAAGGAGGGGACAGCCAAAACTTCTCTGGGCAATGTCTAACTAAATTAATAGTCTACCATACTTAAAGAACAATTTATAACAGGTTTTCTGAATGCATTTATTTAAATGATTACTATTCGAAAAAAGATTACTGTGCCTCTCAACCTCTGTGTGTATACTCCTCATGCAACAAGTCTACCATGGAATTAATGTTCCCACTCCACAAATAAAATAAAATAAACCCACAAAAAAAACCCTTAAACCAAATTTTATTAAGTTATTTATCATGTTGTATATTATTTGAAACTTTCTATGTTACATGAAACTCATTCAAGTAACTTATGGAACTGTTGAAAATCCCTAGTATGTCATTCAAATGAATGTGTTGATACAGATAATCTCTCAGAATCAGGATTCTCTTTCATGCCGTTTCCCTTCTGTGTACACAGCAAAAGATGGGGCTGAGAGGTTGATTCAGAGAAACTGTGTAAAGGTAAACAACATTCAGTGTTTTGCTGAAGTGGTGCATGCACAGGAATACTCCAGTCAGAACCCTTTAAGCTTCCGTTTTTCTCCCAAGCTAATTTGTGGAAGCTTAATCTTTGGCAAAGTCAATATTAGGTCAATACACAGGAGTCAATGAGGCACTTTAATGCTGTATTTGCGATTGCTCCTTGGAGGCATTACCTTATTCTGAATTGTAGATTTCAAATCTTGGTTTGTATTTATTCCACCACTGTGAATAACTCTGCATTTATTATGATCAAACATTTCTTCTTGGCCTACTTCCTCTCTATTTCGATATTGCCAGACTATTTTGTGTGTTGGTGCTGTTCACTCCTTAGGTAGCCCATCTACCATATTGTGTCTACCTAGAAAACTCACTGTCCTGGTTGAGAGGCACAAGACTTCTTCACGAAGGGCACAAGAAGCAATGAGGGGAGACAGCTGGGACAGATGACCCAAACTGTCCAAAGGGATATTTCATATCATATGACTTCATGCTTACTACATAAGCTGGGGGAAGCTGGCCAGGGGCCAGTGGCCACTGCTCATGCTGGGTATCAGTTAGCAGGTAGTGTGCAATCACATTGTGCATCACTTGTTTTGTGTCCTCTACTATTATTTCCTTTACTGTCCTATTAATCTGTCTTTATCTCCACCCATGTGTTTTTCTTTTTTTTTTCTAATCTCCTCCTCATCCCTTTGGGGAAGGTGGGGAATGGGCAAGTGGCTGCGTGGTGCTTAGTTACCAGCTGGGGTTAAACTGCAACACCCATAAATCATAGAAAACTTAATCTGATTTAAAGCAATAACACTCAGACAACACATATGGAGATTTTCAGAGGCTTCACAATTTTATTGGTCAAAAAACCCAGCAGGAAGTTGCAACCAGCAGGAAGTACAATTGCTTGAAGACTAACAGATGATGCCTCATCACAGTACAGGAAGCTGTGTGGTAAATCATCTGGAAACATGCCATACAACCCAGCAGGAAAACTACTGAGCTAAAACCTCTTGTTCTGCCAGAGGCTGCTGCAGACACACACATAAAAAAAAGGCACCAGAGGGATTCAGTTATGGTGTTAACAGGAACTCACTTCCATGAAATGCCAATCATCATGTTAGAGGTGAAAGTCAATTGCTTGTTTGTCTTATCAAACAAGGGGAACACGGAGACAAAGCTTATATACAACCTATTTTCACGGCAAGTCAGAGCACTGCCCCGTCACTTCAGCCTGCACATTGTGCTCTGAAGATTTCATTGAGTGATTCCATTCTTCGTGAGTCCTAAGAAAAGACTTTTATGAGTACACTATGCCTAACTTATAAAGCATTCCAAATATAATGAAATAAAAAAGAAAAATCTCAGAAGGACAACTTTTTGAGAAGACTGATTGATGCCTATACACACCAAAAAACACTGGCTTTGTCTGCAGCTGTCAGAAACTCCTTCTTTAACTTTGCTAATGATGATCTAGAGGAGATCATTCAAGTTATAAACAGTTTCACTCTGACTGAGTCATCTTCTGAGAGGAAAGGATTAAAGTTGTATTGAAGACACAGAAAAGAAATAGGTCTCACAGGGGATGCCAGAGCCAAGGTTTGTAATGGATCAGCCAGAAAGTGAGGCTTAAAACCGTTATATTCTCTTGGAAGGTCATATCGTATCATGGTGATGATCCATTGAGTTCTTGCAAGATTTTCTTCTTTGCACTCTTATTTTCAATTGCAACTGGATTTATGTAAAGTGATACAGTCTTGTTTGTTTCCTGTTGTTATGGAAGCACACAGAATTTCACAGTTCTCAGTTTGAGCTTTACAGATATTGTGTACTCCCACAGTTACAAGTTCATTGTATCTCCTTGCAGGGAGGACTTTGAAATGGACCATGTTTCAGAGGCAGGAAAGATGTTGCACAAAAATGGCATTTTCCCTGGCTGGAGACAGATGTACAATTATAATCCTGATAACAAAAAACTTGTTCCCCAGAGACCATGTAGTACATATTAAGACCTTCATTTTCTTGTGCATTTTTTACAAATACCATGTAATAAACATTGTAAAGATAGAGAATTTTTATTTATTTTATTTAATTTTATAAATAGTAGACTACTATGAGGTGTTTTTTTAAGTCACTGTCTCCTAGACTTCAGGTGCCAGTGGCTGCTGCAAGTGAAGCTGAGTGGAGCTGACCTCTTAACCCTTACGAAGAAGTAAAATGTAGTAGCATTAACCTCTGATATACTCTTTCAGATAAGAGTTATAGCTAGCCAAATTAATAAAAAAGTAGTTTCTTTAAAGTTTCTAAGGAATGAATGAATCACTGCTGAATCACTTCATGATGAATTAGAAATTTCCTACATCACAGGATGTCGTTGGAAGACTAACCAGAACCAGTAACAGATGCTACTTGTCAAGTCTTTTAGTATTTTTGCCCCATTTTGTACCAAATTCATTACTGACAGTAGAGAGGAGGGGAGAGGAGAAGGGAGGAGAGGAGACAGAAGGGGATGCTACAGATAAAACAAATTTCTGCTTTAACTCAAGCATGTCTTATGCTGATGGAGAAAAGTAATTTTCAGTCAGTAGCTGTTCGCTTTCCAAATGCAACTCAGTTTTACGCACCAAGTAGCAGAACAATGAACAGAAATGTCAAGTCATATATGCAATTCATAGTTACATTATTATACATACATATATAACTATACTTATGCATATGCACTTTCCAGTGCAAGAAATACAAAAGCACTATTAGATTTCAGGCAAAAAAATTGTCCAATAAAGTTAGAAATGCAACTACGCGCAGCAGCCAAGTTCAATTTTCAGAGGTTCCATTGCTATTTATGCCAACAAAAATATTTTTTGTGAAAGTAGAGGTCCTACACATTCAGAAGGTTGCATTCCTACCAACATCTGAAAAATAGGCAAAACAAAGTTCATCCACACTTGGGAATCGGCAAATCTCTGTGCTGAACTGTCTGTGCAGACAGTTGTCCAGTGAGGTCAATCTCTCCTTGTCCATTGTATTTCTCCCTCAAAATGAATTTTCATTTTATAGCCAAGAGTCAATATTCTTTTCAGGATCTACTGTCTCACCTTCCAAATATCTGTCCAAAAATCAGACTTGTTAGCAGCAAAGGTTACAGTAGTGACAGCAGTAGATAATTTGTGAGTCACTAGTCTTCCTGAAATCATGTTTTATTCAAATTGTTTGAAATTTTCAATATTTATTCACTATATTGCAAAAATGCAAAACAGTTATCTGCCATATTTTGTGTAACACACTTCTTCAGATACTCCAATCTGTTCTAGAGTATGCCTTTGCTTTCTCAAAGACAATTTTAAAATATGATTAGCCATAATGGAAAATTTTTCATAAAATATGATTATGTAAAGTCCAACAGCCGCAGGTTAAAAGGGAAAGGAATGTAGAGCTAGGAACAATTAAAAATATTCCCTTGAAAAGAAAAAGGTATAACAACAACAGACAAGTACTTAATTTCACCAAACAATTAAAAATCTAGCAAAATTATGTTGATACTACAAAGACAGGAATAGAAACAGATTTTTGTCTCTTGCAGACTTGCTACACATCATAATGTTACTTAAATCTCAGGTGTCTGTCTAAGATATTATTTTCACTAATGATGAACTTCAACTTTTCGAGAATCAATAGACCTATTTAGTAAACACATGCTTGACCATATCCCACTGTTTTTAGTGGGTTTTGGATCTAGCTAAAAGCAAGGTACTACACAATGTGAGCATCGGGACCTGGAGGAGGTAATAATTTCAGATACACTAAAATATTATTTCTGTTGTGTTGTGGTTAAACCCCAGCTGGCAACTAGGCACTACACAGACATTTGCTTTCTCCCTGCCCTCCCCATGGTGGGATAGGGGAGAGAATTGAACGAGTAAAGATAAAAAGCATGTGAAGAGATAAAGACAGGTAAAGCAACAGGTAAAGCAAAACCTGCACATGTAAGCAAAACAAAACAAGGAATTAATTCCCTACTTCCCATGACCAAGCAGGTGTTCAGCCATCCCCAGAAAAGCAGGGATACATCACACCTAACAATTACTTGGGAAGACAAACACCAACACTCCAGATGTCTCCCCCATCCTTCCTCTTTCCCCCAGCTTTATACTCTGAGCATGAGGTTATACAGTATGGGATATCCCTTTGGTCAGTTGGGATCATCTGTCCTGGCTGTGCCCCCTCCCAACTTGTTGTGTAACCCCAGCTTCTTTTCTGGTGGGGTGAGAAGTCAAAAAGGCCGTGGCTCTGTGTGAGCACTGCTCAGCAGTAACAAAAACATCCCTGTGTTATCAAGTGCTGTTTCCAGCACAAATCCAAAGCATAACCTTATACTATTTACCATGGATAAAAAGAACCCTATTCCAGTCAAAACCTGCATATACTGTATTTTAATTTGTAGATTAATAGAAAGGCAGCCACTCTATGATGTCTAAAGTCATTTCCAATCATGGTTCCCACATGTACATGGGCCCTGCAATGAACATTGGATAAAACAGATAAAAATATATTACATTCTAGTGTGTTTAGATTGCTACTTTACTTATAGCAAAAGAAAGTTTGTTCTAATACAGTACTATTTGGGAGTAGAATTTAGAAATTTTATATTCAGACAGGAAAAGAAATAAACAGCACTTTTTTGTATTTGCAAGATATTTCTTTAATCCTTAATGAATTACTGGAAGTGTACAGTACAGAATGATCCAATAAGTGCAGTTTTGAAGCTGCACAGAAAACTAATATCTTCACCTGTCATACCCTTTCAATATGTTCTTAGAGGTTATGGGAAATCTAATATCTCACGTACCAAGGTCAACAGCAAACAATAGTAATGAACATAGCCCTCTAAGTAAATAATTTCTCATTTACAATGCTAACACTACTGTTCATTATAATTTCACTGCTAGTTCTAAAACATGCCATGAGGCAATTTAATTATTGCAGAATTAGGATGCAATTGTGCATCTAAAATTTGAAATATTTTTTCCTTTCTATTTTCCTCCCTCTTACTGAAGAAAATCAACCTTTTCCATCTTGAGAGACTGCACAAGGTTTTCTGGCTATTTGCTGTTGCCATGTCAACTATTTTGTTCTCAGTTGTAGCTATGTTCTTATATTCTCATGTTGGAAATTTTCTTGGAGAGATATAAAGACAATCTTCCCATAGCCTATATTATCAGCAGAAGAGAGGAAAGAGGGCTGTCCAAAGGAGTATGATAGCAATAAGTAAGGGGGAAGATAAGAATATAAATTTCTTGCATTTATGTTTTATATGTGGTTCTTTCTCTACTGTTTTCTTTTTTACCGTCTTTTTGAGACAAGTGTTTGAGTTTTTTCCTGTAGGGCAAATAAGTAGGAAATACGTCACTTTGTGCTAGTTTTGGATGAGACAGAGTTAATTTTCTCCATGGTAGCTTGTATAATGCCATGTTTTGAATTTATGATTAAAACAGCCTTGATAACACACCTATGTTTTAGTTACTGCTGAGTAGTGCCTACACAGAGTCAAGGACTTTTGTGCTATTCACACTGCCCTGCCAGCAAATATGCTGGGGTGCACAAAAACTTGTGAGAGGGCACAACCAGGACAGCAGACCTCAATTGACTGTATTCCATATCATGTGATGTCATGCACAGCAATAAAAGCTGGGAGGGGGAAAATTTTCTGGGGCCTACTGTTGCTTGGGGACTGTCTGGGTCTTGGACAGCTGATGGTAACTGTATGGCTCAGGACATATGCCCTTTCTTCCAATGTTATAATTTGGAAAGATATAGAATATGATGGTTAAGGAAAAACTCAGAAAGGAAACCACAAAATTAATAACTTGCATTTGGACCATGTAATCTGGTTTGTGTACATAGTCGAACAAGTCTGATAATGACTGCTAGCAAGCAGCTGTTCTTATTTGTCTTTATTCCATAAAAATTATAGGGAGGCATGAAAGAAAAGGTTTCATGCATATATTAATTTATGCATGCACATTATTATTATGTATTAATATTATTATGCATATTATTATGCATATTTGTACAGTTTAGATTCTCCTTTACAAAGCAGCAGCCAAAGTTGTCAAGTATGAGCTTAAAATATATTTTTGCACTTGAAAATAATGCAATGCTTTGTGTCTTTAGTTTGTTTGACCTATTTTGGCCACCACAGTACGAAAATACCTGTATTGATAGTATTGAAGTAAGTTCAGTGGAGGGTCACCAAGACAATTATGGTACTACAGCACTAGATGCATGAGGAGAGACTGAGCCAGATGGGTTTGTTGGGCCAGGGGAAGAAAGGGCTAAATGGTACTTTAGCATCTTAACTCCTCTCATTGATTTAATGACTATTCTAACTGATGTAGCTAAAATGAAAGTGCAGCCAGATTTTGTGGAGGTGCACTGTGATGCAACACATACAAGCTGCAGAAAGGGAAATCTAAATTATTTGGAATTATGAATATTATGTATTGGGAAAAAAAACAAACACAAGGACAGTAAAGCTCTCCAAATTTTTGCCCAAGTAGGGTGTGGACTCTCAACATTGGAGATATTCAACTTGGCTGAACAAAGCCCTAAGCAACATGACCTAATTTCAAAGTTGGCCCTGCTCTGAGCAGAGGGTTGTCCTAGATTTTCACCCAGAAATTCCTCTGATCATAAATTATTGAATGACTCTAAGGATCAAAATAGCTGGGTTAAAATTGCACAGATGAAGTTCCAGTGTAATTTTTAAGAATGCTTCTATTTTCTGAGCTCAGAGTACTTATAGCATGGTGGTGAGTGGGGTGGTTTTTTGGGTATAGACTTGCTCATGTTCCCCAACACAGCACTTTCCCAATAAAACCTTCGTATTAAACCTTCCTAGCTGCAGCATGTAATGTTGCAGATGAAACAGCAATCATAATTAAATTAACTAGCTATAGGAGATGATGCTTTTTGGGCAGTAATACAGTCTACCAACTCAGTATTGGAACTGTTCTGCCCTGTTTCTATCCCACTCCCAGGAAATGAGATCATTGAATGGATTACTCTAACTGGAAAAGAGGTTGGACCAGGGGACTGTGTTATATCTACTCTTTATGTCCCTTTAGTATCCTGTTTCCCCTTCAGAATGGAGGGTATGAGACAAGCCAGAAGTCATAGGCAATAAATCAAATAATGAGCTGAGGTCCTGGCACATTTCTTGCTCAGCCACTTTGAAAAGCTGACCATATCTTTCAAACCACCATGAGGGGCGCAACAATTTTGTTCAGCATTTAGGAATTCATAACTGAGCAAAACCCAGGAAAGTCATGCTCCCTTGAGATTACCTCAATCTCAGTACTGATATTGCACTACAAGGAATGGTGACGTGAGTGCTATATAATGGATTTTTATACTCAAAACTGCTGGACTGTATAAATCTTAATACTCACTGTCATCTTCTGATATGGTCTAAATCAAGATGTTCTTTGCAAAAATTAAGTGTTGGATTAATGAGGTCTATACTAAATGTGTTAGTTCATTTGACTCTGAATCAGTTGAATCCATGAAGGTTCATGTTATATAGAACTCCCTAGGGTTGCCATGAGTTAAAAATTACTCCCAAATGTAGCTTGTTGGTTCTGTAACAAACATTGCTTTTTTTTTTTTTAAAGGATCACAACGTGTATACAGAAGACTATTATTTGATCTACTAGGGAGGATGGGTGGAAAACTGTGGCTTCTAAAGTGTTTTAAAATGCATTCTTAGTATCTTATGGAAAAAGCATAAAGTAAAGTGTAAAAATATGAAGAAAATGTGAGCACTGATTCTTTGATTGTTGCCCTGTACAACAAAGAGCCAGGATCCCGTGATGCTGATAACTCCTTAGTCGGTCTTGCATCAGCAAAGACGGAACAGAAAGGTTTTAGTTGTGCAGTCTGGGTGCTGGTGGCATTGCAATTAAGAATACTGCCTAACTCTACCATATTTCTTCTTTTCAGTATATCCCACAACATTCTATGAAGATTCTCGGTGACATTATTCCTTCTTAAAAGACAAAGAACTGACAAGTGAAAGATTGTGGCTGAGATTGTCAGGCCAGTTGTAAAAATAGAACAAAGGTACTTGCAGTCCACAACCAGTGCTCTACTAACTGGGAAACACTGTGAATTTACCAGGTCTTCCAGTTATTAAACATCTCACATTTACTGTAACAATTTTCAGTAAAAGAATCAAGGTGGAACAAAGAAAAAATAAACAACACACTTTCTTTTTATACCATCATTTTTCAATGTGTAGAAACAGTGCTGAAGTAAGATTTAAAACAAGACGGGAGAAAACTAATTTAATATAAAAATCAAACTTTGGTGACAAACTGTGGGTCCATTTAATTAATCTAACTTTCAAATCACCTTCTCTCCAGGATATCTAAATCCAATCCACAATAATCAATTCCAGGGTGAACACCTCATATTTCACACCATTAAAATGCAGCACAATAGCATGTTTCTTATCTTTTGAAGAAATAGAGCTATTATATTCATCAATATGCATCTCCAAGGGCAAAGAGTCTTCATGTTGGTTTAAGCAATAGGTCTTTCACAGCATAAATGAGATGAATATGAAAAAGAATGTTTTGCAGTCACTGTAGGGCACTGTGTTAAAACATAAACATCTATATAAATTTTTCCATTAGTTCTTTACATTTACATTTTCCTACTTAAGATCCATTTTCAAACATGCGAATTTTAAAACTTACAATTTAAAAAAAATAAAATTTCAGAATATCTTGACGATATCTGCAGTCTCAATTGATAGCGGTGCTCAGACCTTAATCCAGCTCCCAGGAGGTTAGGCTGAGTCAAGGAGTCACTAACATAGATATGTCTGAGGAAAATTTCTCAATCTCCTTCCTTTTAATATCTCTTTATGTAATAAAAGCAATTTCTTGCTAATACGAATAATTTCCAGCCAGTTCAAGTTCATCTATCACATTCTGCCTATGAAATGCTAGTCAAACATCTCTGTTTTGCTAACTGGATACACATAGACAGATGTAGTGAAACATTTGATTTCTGGCCCTGACCTCTTCCTACTTCTGAGAACAACCCTGATGAACTAGAGGAACTTCTTCACAGCTGCCTCAAGCTATTCTCATAGGCAGTGTACAGCGGACAGCAAAGAAATTCAAACATTTCAGAGGTACTGACTTTGTAGACACAGTCAGAAGGGACACAGCCCACCAAGCAAATGGTGCCTTTCCCCCTTCCTTTATGAGTGGACATCAACTCATTCCTTCTGCAGACAGACTGCAGGAGTATCTCAGCAACTGCCATGGGTTCAGTCCTCCAATAAACTGAACGATCCCTTTCCTGTTAGGGCAAATAAGAGTTTAAATAAAAAATATTATGTCTGCATCCTTTGGCCACAGACATTACTTGGAAGCATCCATTGTCTTTGTTCTCTCATTTATTTCTCAGTTATTTGACATTCTGCCTTTCTGCATTTTCCCTACTCTTCAAGTTGTTTTTCTATGTCTCAAAAGCTTTTTTTTTCCCTCTCTCACTTGGTGGAGTCACATGAAGAGTCCCTTTGTGTTCAAAGCACTCACCAATACAAGGAAATTTTTCAAAAAGCCTCTAGTTGCCTAAATAATGTACGATTCTTTCTCAGAATGTCTCAATTTCTACTCCAAAAATATTAACAATAAACATGGCAATTAAACTCCATCTCCAGGGTAGATTTAGGAGGACTAGAAATCCTTGCAGTGAGGTTTTTTCTTTGGAGGACATAAAATGAGCTATTTTTTTTCACCTTTGGCAGGTCAAAGAAACACAGTTTGAAGAAAGTGAGAAATTAATGTGGTTTGGAAGAGAGAAAAGGCACAATGCAAGTTTGATTCTAGTCTTATGGAAGGTAATGCATACTACAATGTTTGGACACCCACAGTTTTCCAAGCTTAGTGCTTACTATTAAAAGGCAACTAGCACTCCAAAGGATCCGAACCTACTGGAGCTTCCCTGACTAGGGAAGAAAGAAATATGAAGGGGCTTCCATTTAAGGAAGGCCCAACTGAATTTAACTTTTACAGTTTCAGCTGCCTTTTTGTCCTGATACCAAGTAAGAAGATAGTTGGAAATGGTGGTATTTGAGAATGTTAGGAGAACATTTGGAAAAGTTTACTAAACCTTTTGTCCCCAAATGCTAACATTCTGTTCTCAGTAGAGTTCAAGTCCTCTCACAGTCTTGTTTTTAACAGATCAGTCCCTATTTATATTAGTTTCATTTCCTCTAGGAACTAAGCTTTTCACTACTTGCCAAGTAGAATAATTAGATTTTTCTCATTTCCCAAGAGCCATCACCCTGGATTATCTAACAGAGTGAGGAGTCACTCCAAATGAAATGTCAGCCAGCAAAAAAAAAAATTCCAAAAAATTCAGTCTATGTGGTGACAATGAGGAGTGGTTTCCAAGTACTGGATATAGGAAACAGAAAGATAACGAAATGGAATGTAAGTTAAGAAGTATGCCAGAAGTAAAATGCAAGAGTAAAATAACTTTTACACTTCTTAGTCTAGTTCCTAAGTGTCATTTCCATCCTATTCTGCCCCGAGAGCAGCTTCTTATACTGTGTTAAAGCTTTTCTGCTAAGCTTCAGTTTAGTCTATGCCCATGTTATGCTCACAGTTTCAGAACTAACTGCTTTTTAAGCAAACCGGTTTTTTATGCCTGGAGGTGCCCAGATAACGTGTTCACACGTTCAATATCCATCCCCTCCAGCAAGCCTTGCCTGTACAACCTCTAGGGAGCCATCACAGAGTTTGCCTTTAAAGGGAGAGAGCACAACATGCATTGGGTGAAGTGACTGTCTGAGAGTACCATGACCTTTGCTAAGGGAGAAGCAAGCTGTTTACACAGCAAGGGTATTTTGCCACAGCATTCTCAGCAACTGATGCTGGAGTCTCTGCTCCAAATACTGGAGATACCACAGATGAGCAAATAGTTAACTGTTCTGATCAGGAAGATTTGCAATTATCTGATAATTCAGATTTCTGCAGGACAACCTGGGCTTAACAAATGTAAATAAAAGTTAATTTATCTGCTTCATCAAGAAGGGGTATGCATGTTCTTCTCCAAATTTGGAAGAGTGTGAATAATTTTCACATGGGGAGTTAACATCATAACTTAGATTTCATTCAAAATAATAAAGTTCTTTATTCTCTGATGGTTCCACAGTTTTAGGGAGACTATTTCAAGTAGGATTTTGTTCAAAAGCAACAAAAATTGGCAGACATATTAAAAAGCGCTTACAATATAATTAACCTTTTTTGGAAAATGTTTTAAAAATGTCAGTAAAACTGATATGGAATTATTTGTAAATATTCTCACCTAGTCAGGATATAATACATTTTACCAAGAGGAAAAACTTTAATTACACTTTTCAAGAAGATTTGTGAAAAATATGGTTTTCAGCCTGATTATGATACCCAAAATACATATTCTGGATATACAAGTGCATTCTCAACTTTCATAGACATTACAAGGGGATATGTATGTGCCTCTAGAATACTGTCAATCAAATGAGGAGGTTTTTCAATGCTCAGAACATAAAAATATCCTTTTTGCAGTGTTGTGCCTATGGATTCTATTGCAAATAGATCACCATGGAGTCATTTTACTGCTATTAGAATACACAAAGGTATCTTATCAGTTGTAGTTAATTTGGTTGTGTGGGACTGAATAAGACTATCAGGAAAGCAGAAACACTAACAACAACCTGAAGAAGTGGGATACTCTCTGATGTGTGCTTAGAAACAAATCTCTAAACTGAATCTGGGGTTAGAAAATGCACACCTAAATGACTGTTGCTGCTGGTCTTTGAATATAAACATATCAAGGAGACTAAATTACATTGCTTCAAATCCCATGGAAGTCTTCATTTCAAACCTAGTTACACATGCATGAAAACATTAATTATAAACTTTTCCTTTAAAAAGATAATCTAGTCTTTTAAAGCCAAACTGAGTCTAGAAAGATGTTTCCTATGCTGTATGTCAACAGCCAATAAAACAAATTCTTTCTTATGTAAATATTTGCAACAATTCTAATGATAATGCTGCAGGTAACTCCTATAAAAATGTACCAGAGTAGCAGTTTTGCAGTGCTGGAATCTTCACGTGCATCTGTTAATACAGAATTCCCAGGGTGTAAATCTAATTTTGTATTGAGCGCAGCTGCACTGACATTTGAAACCAACAGTGAGAGTAAAATTCGTGTATTAGTGTCTCCTGATGAATATAAATGAACATTTATTTTCTCCCCCCTCTGGCAAGAAAATGAAATCAAAAGCAGTGTTCCACAAACAGAAAGCAGTGCATGTAAAATGCCAGGGTTTTCTAGTAAGAATTTTCTTAGAGGTAATTTAAAAAAAATAAAAGGGAGGTGGGATATCCCTATGACTTAGGGACATTTAAACAGTTTCTCTTGTCTTGGGTAGATAAAAGAGTTCTCCACCATTTAGATGTATTTTTGCGCACAGCCAGGGATACTTACTTGACTTTTTTATTTGACATGTTCTACTTTTTCTTTGAAGAAATGGGCTAGTAATAAAGTTGACAGTACAAAATCGTCTTGTTAACTTCAAAAGTATTTTTGGCTAAATTTGGCGGACACTTGACTCAACAATTATACAATAGGTATTTCTTTACTTGTAGTTTAAATCAGTACATTACATAGCTGCACAAAACCTAGCATCAGATGTCTGTAAGTGTTTAAAAGACCTTTATACTTGTTAAATAGAGACTGCAATGATTAATATGGAGCTAAAAGGCATTTTTTATGATTTTTAACAGCTCAACCAGGACAATAATAATAGTAAATTTAAAGTAAAGGGCATGTTTATAGCTACATAAAATATAGCATATGATTTTAGGAGTAAAATTAATTCTGGAACAGTTCCCCACAAACAGTTATTTAAAAAAAACCCCTAAAGGGTCAAAACATGATTTCAAATATAGCTATTACTTTTAGTAATGTGTAGAACCTTTCTATCACTATATTTTATAGGACAAAAAATCATATTACATTTTATATGTAGTTTTAGTGTGCTGATTTGTGGTATATATTCACTAATGAGTAACTCCCACCTGAACCATAAGAAAGCAACAGCTCGCTTGAAAGTACACTTGAGCAGAGATCATCTAGGATAATTTAGAACTACTTTTCATTTCAGTGAAGCCAAGTCTTCCAGAGACAGCACTTATTTTCTGAAATGTTTGTTGCTGAAACACCTGACATTTGAAACAAGGTTAAATATGTGAATTTTTCCTGTTCCTTAGCAAATTTTATTGTCTTACATGTAGAGAGTGTTGGTAAACACAGGAACTTTGCAGATAATATAATACAAAAATCTTGTTGACAGTGAGGAAAAAAAGTCCTGAAATTTCACTGTACAAGCTCACGATGTCCCATCTTTTTTTATTTGTTATGGTAGTTTTAAAAACGGTGAAAATTGCTCATCTATCAAATCTTCAGTGAAAGGTCTAATTATGGTGAGTTTATTTGTTGGCCTTAACTTCTTTGATTCTTACTACCTACCTTTTAAAGCATTATTTAATTGTTAGGCTTCGTCTCTATAACAGACAAAATGTATTACATATTTTTGTTTATTTAAAATAATTTACAGAATATCATGATGTCAGTTTTTAACTAGACTAAATATATTGAATAACGATAAGAACATTTGGTAGCCAATTTGAATAAATCTGATAAAATCTGATAAATCATTTTCCATCTTCTAAAATACTGTTTTTTCCTTGTGTAGGCCTCTGTGGTTATTATTTTAGCATCATGCCTTGCAAACAAATTAAATTTGACTAAAATTATACACACAAAAGAGGGAAAAATAGCTACAAACTCCAAAGAATTAGGTTGTTAAAACCAAATTGTCACTGCTGTCATTTATGGAAGGTAATCAATAATGAAAACAGTCTGAAAATAACATGGAGACTTATGGGAATGATTTAAAGAATCATTAATCTTATTTTGCAGATAAATAAACTTCGGGCAGTAGTGATAAAGTGGCTTCTAAAACAGTCTATAAAAAGTAAGTGGCAAGGTTGGCTATATAACCCAGCAATTCTGCAGTCATTGCTCTGTCTGAAGAGCCTTCTGATCTTCAGGAATTCATGTCTTATTACCTAGCCTGGTGATCGAGCTGAAGGTTGTGTGTTGTGCTAGAGCACGGCTTTAGAGCAGTGTCACTTGGGAGGACACGGCTGACCCAAGTGATGGGGTAGTAGCTATGTAGTTCCTGCTTCAGCATACACTGTGGGGTGCAGACACGCTACTCTGCTCTCAGGAACATGACATCCACTGCTTCTCTAATGCCCCCATGCTCATTTGGGAATGGGAGGTAAATAATGCAGAAAACTTATTTAGAATATAAAAGAACCACTTGTGGCAGCACTGATTCAGTGTTCTGAAGCAGGATCTGAAAGCATGCTGGCAAAGGGAAAGTCAATGAAACAGCAGGAGTTAGGTAATTAACACAGAAGAAATTTTGATATTTCTCAAAACAGCAGCAAATAAAGAGGGCACTGCTCATTTCAGTGTGCATTACATCGATTGAGGATGAGGTGCAAAAAGCTATATGAGGTTTAAAAACATTTGTGTATTTGCTTAATTTTCTGCTTCTTGTCATGTTGATTGTTCATGTATTGTTTAAAATATTAAGCTTCAGTCAAGTATCAAGTCAAAGTTTGGGAGTATATCAGGACAACTGAAAAAAGACCCTACTACTCAAAGCTAGAGTTTCAATTTCCTCCTATTCCTGAAAACAAGACTTCTGCAAATGACTTTCATCAAGAATCTCTGAATTTATATTAAGAGGAAATAAAAAGGAAAAGCACTTCCTTCATACCTCCAAGCAAGGATGATTTTCAGATTTAAATCCCGTGTCAGAAGCCTCTGCCCACTTTATCTTTCCTTCACTCATGTCAAGAGCAAGTACCTAAACATTACCCATTTGTTTGCATTATAGTTTAAAAAAAAAAGTAGAATTATGTTTGAGATATCACAAATTATGTGATTGAAACTGAAAATGCCTCTGAAGGAAAGATAAATTTTCTGAGATGGTTAGTCCCACTGAATAACTTTTACAGGCAAATCATTATTTTGTCTCCTTTCTGGAGGAAAAATACTTGTATCTGGGATTCTTTGTGATTCATTATTGATACATGTAGATCAAAAGATAGAGGTCAATGTACAACCTACTTAATACCCAGCAAGTTGATGGTTTTAAGCAAGCTTTTATTTGCAAATGTGATTACTGGTAATGGCAAAAGCAATTGAAAGTCCTTTCCAGTTCAGCATTCTCCAACTGAGCAGGCACTGGGAAAGGCATTCACTTCTTTGTCCCCATCCCCACTAACAGAACAGAAAGATCATTTGTTGTTCAAGAAAATCTATACAATGCACAGAATGTGTATAAATTAAAGTTCTATGGGAAAATGCTGTATGGGAAGAATGAAGAGAAGGGAAGGAATGAAGGAGGGAAGGGGGAAAGGGAGAGAAATTGGAGGAAGGGGAAGAAGGGAAGATGACGAGGGAGGGAGGAAATGTAGAAAGAGGGAAAGGAAGAAGAAAGGAAGGAGTGCGAGGGGAAAGGAAGGGAAATGGCAAGTTATATACCGTTATGATACAATGCAGAATAAGGTACAGATATTACTAGCTCAAATGAGTCCTATATATCTGCAAAGACCAGACAAAGCCTTTAAAATAAATACAGGAATAAGAAAGCAGTGTTGACCTCTATCTTGAACTTTTTAATTACCTGTCCAGAACACACACACACAAAATATCTGTAATTATTACATATTCAGCAACTAGTTTCAGTTCTAGAGTGAATGCTTTCTGTGAAAAAGCTATTGATCTTACTTCGTATTAGACACATAAAAGTTAAAGTATTTTAAAGAATTTTACTTTTTCAGGTATTGCAACATCTCCATCTGACTTAAACAATGTCCATCACCTCAGAAATTGTCTATCAACCAGCATGACTATCACCATTGTTTGTAAGTGAAATCAAACATTTATCCTACCCAGATCTAATTATACTGCATTTTAAATACTGCATGTCTAAAATATTGTGTGTAGCAGACATGCTGATGCAATATCTCTGAAATTAATTTCAAGATCTTTCTAATAAAAAGGTTAAAAAAACCCCAACAAAACAAACCCAGAAGAACACACCCCCACCCCCCTTATTCCAGCTACAACCGTTTGGGGAAATGGGGGCCAGGAGGAAGGAGATCGTGATGCTTAAGGTGAATGGTGATAGAAGATGAAAGCTTTGTCTATGAAGAACTCCAAAAGGAGTTCCAGCAGTAGGACAGAATCACAGAATCACAGATTCACAGAATTACTAGGTTGGAAAAGACCTTTAAGACCATCGAGTCCAACCGTACCCATCCTCTACTAAACCATATCTCTAAGTACCTCATCTACCTTTTTTTTAAACACATCCAGAGATGGTGATTCAACCACCACCCTGGGCAGCCTGTTCCACAACAGCTCCAGAGGCATGAGGACAGTGCACCTAATACTGACTATTGCTGAAGTTTGCACTGGGTTAAGAATGCTTCAGATGTATAGCTCAGTCTCTTACTCTCCCCTCTCAATCAAATTATCAGAACAGTTCTCAGCTTGGGTGATATAGTTCCTATAAAGCAAAGGATGAGGTTGTGGCTGACTATGTCACAAGGAAATGGAAAATCTTAGAAACAGGGTCAAATACAACACATTTAATAGAAGAGATAAACAGTGGTTGTAAAAAAGAAAAGATACTAGAAAATGGACAGTTTAAAAAAATGCATATGAAATATTGTTCTATGTAGATCGTAAATGATCTGTATACATTAACACAAAAGTACATTTATGCAAGAAAAGTTTTTATCAAACTACTTATAAATTTGAAATGGAAAAGGTGTTAACAGGAAGCAGAAAATTTCAGTGACATGCATTGAAAATGAGAGGAAACAGTGTGATATATTTAGAAAGAAGAGATAAAATATGCACATTTTTTTCTTACCCACAAAAAGAAAATGTAGAAATACAATGAATAATGATTCCTTGGAAAATGGCAAGTATTCACAGCTACATGGAGTAGCAAGTGGTGAGAAAAAGTATCCTGGATTTTGCTCACCGTGTACTCTATTTTCAGTCTTTACTTCCAACATCTCTTTATTTAATATTTCTGAATAAAAATCTGATCACTCTGTTGGAAATTGGAGGAAATATGAACTCCCGTATAAACAGTTCCACTTGTCCACCATGTTTGGAGAAGGCAGACCCAAGCAAGAGCTTTAAACATAGGTTTCAATATGTAATAGCACAGACTTTTATGACATTTATTTTGGTATTTAGTACTATTAGTAAAAAATTCAGTACTCTTAGTAACATGATATTAGTAACTATACCATGAGGTTTGTACGTAAAATCTCATTTATGTGTTATCTGCTCCACCACTTTTCTCTCTCTGATAGTTGATACCGTGCTTATCTCCCCTGTAGGGCTTAATTCAGAAGATTTATTGTGTCCTAAAAAATACCTAACAGGGTAATGTCACCATCTTCACTGAAAGATTCCAGGACTGGGCAGTGTTTTGTGAAATGCAGATAAAGAAGGAGAAAAAAAAAAACAAACCCAAGAAAAAAACCAAAGAACCTCTCACTGAAAGCTTCTCTTTTGCCTTTAAAGAACTAAAATCACTGATTTTACAACTGAGCCCTAAAATATAACCATTTTCTCTCTCCATCTAGCATAACAATTGATTACTCAAAATACAACAGCTTTCAGAAAAGTAACAAATAATTCAATTTTATAAAGTGTTTATAGGTACAGTACTACCCTGAGCTAGAAACATTGTGGGTTCACTATGCTTTGGGCACAGAAGGTATGCATGAACAAGTACATTTAGCTGTTCATCTCTTGGCTAAAAAAGAGATGACATCAAGCTCTCCTGCTATGTCCAGATCAGACACTATGTCCAAAAGAGAGGGAGAACCTACACCTGGGAACCCTGGGGGGTGGGATACTTAGATCCTGATGGAAGGTAAAACAGACATCTCTAAGAGAAGAGACTGGAATCTTTATAGTATAGTCTTAAACATATGTAAAGGAGACCTGTGGGTGTCAGGATGCCTGAAAGTCAAGCATATAATAATTAGCATTACTGTGATTAACTCCTTTAGGGATGTAACATGTGACTGAGCAGAATTATGCTTCACCATGAAGTTTGGTTTTGTTTCTTTCTTTTATTTTTTAGAAAGAGCAGGTCAAAGCCTTACCTCATTGTAGCAGGCTTTGAGTACACCACCCAATCTAAAGTACAACAAATTGGAAGCTTTTCCTTTTTTTTTTTTAATACTGTAGGTATGATGAATCAAATGTATTCACTGGCAAAACTAGCAGTGACAATTTCAGGCTCTGAAAGCACCGACTTTTCTCCCTGCTGCTCTGCCAGCAATTACAGCCTCCCACGAGTCAGCAGAGAGGGACTTGCGTGCTGGCTCCAAGCATCCCAGATCCCTGCTCCAGCTTGTACGGCTGCACCAAGATGACAGGCTGGGAGCTGCAGAGGCAGTGGCTCCAGTACACGTCCCAGTAACTCTGGCAGAGTTCAAGACAAACAGCTAACAGCAGTAACATCTTAACTCACTGTATGTAGACTTGCCACATCAGACTGGTAAATTAACTGCCACTGTGAAAAAATTTATTCCCTTATAAAAGTAGCTGATAATTATGGGACTGCTACATCAGCTTGGTAATTCCTCAAGACCGATGCTAGTAATTTGCAATCATAAATATAAAGAAGTCTAAAGAAAAATGTTTCCATGAATATACTTTTGAATCAAAAGGGAAAATTATGTGAAAAACCCCCACAACCTTCATGAGAACATATTCCTAAATAAGTCTTTAATTTACAGTCACTTCAATCTGGTGCCACCGTCAAATGCGTTTCCCATGTCCTTCTACCTCTTACTTTTATTTTCACTCTCCTCTTTGTGCAGATGGAAGAACTCAAGTTGGCTGTGTAATATCAAAGTACAGAACATGGACCTTATTATTTTTGTTGTCCAAGTTAGCACTTTTTAAAATGGAAATCTTGTTTTATGCAGAAGAAAAGAAATGTTTCCTTATGTTTTATCTGAGAATTATCCATTTGCAAAAAAAGAATGCTATTTTTCTTTTTAATTTACCCGACCAGGTAAATATTGGTGTTATTTCACATCTCTATTGTCAAGACACTTGCAATATAAGCATGAGTAGAGACTGGCTGGAGTTTTGAATTTCTACCTACATTTCAACAAAATACGTGATTGTCACACAGCAACACTTTGTATGCAATGCTGTTGTCTCTGTCTATAGCTTTCACTGACTTCAATGGCTTTAGGACTGAACTTCTTATTGTCAGACTGTGGTTTTACCTGAGCAGTATGTCTGGGCAAGGCAGCGTATGGATGCTTATGAACCAAAAGTTACAGAAGAATTAAAGGCAGAATTATTTATTTACTGTGAATTCAGTTATGTTGCTGAAAAGGGCCTTACTCAAATACAGCTTAATGAGTAATGTGAAATGGTATATTTTAATAGTAATGCCTATGAAGCCCTTTAAGTAATCCATCTGCCTTCTGCATTACACCCTAGTGCTGTACTGTTGTGTTAGTGTTTGTATATAATGACATAATAATTTTTAAAAAAATTTATTTTGTAGCTCCTGTGGTGCACTAGTGTAGACTCGTATGAAAAGGAGCTTAAATAGTTTATTTTATTGTGTTTCTAACCAGGATATATATATGTATATATGTATCCGAGATCGGGGAAAGCAGATTCCTATGAATATATCCAAACCATGCATGGCAAGCAGTCCTGAGCCTTCAAGAAATGGGAGATAAATAGCAGGATATCATTTCCAAGATGCAATAAACTTCATTCTCTCCCTGAGAATGAAGGAGCAGCAGAGCTATATTATGAACTGACTGCAACTCCCATTCCCCATCCCCCTGTGCTGCTGGTGGGGAGGAGGTAGAGAAAATTGTGAGTAAAGTTGGCCCTGGGAAGAAGGGAGGGGTGAGGGGAATGTTAAGATTTTATTTCTTATTACCCTACTCTGCTTTGACTTGCAATAAATCAATTTTGCCAAGTCAAGTCTGCTTTGCCTGTGATGGTAATTGGTAAGTGGTCTCTCCCTGTCCTTATCTTGGCTCCTGAGCCTCTAGCTATATTTTCTCTCCCCTGACCACTCAAGGAGGGGAGTGACAGAGGGGCTTTGGTGGGCACTTGAAATCCACCCCAAAATTCATTAAATGTGAGTGGCCCTGAAGAGCTGCATGTAGCACCAGTGCTGACGTAGTTGGCACAGACAGTGGAAAATCTGTGAGTGTCAGATATGGGGAATGCAGCCTTGCACTGTTGTACATTTGGCTTAGTCAGACGGATTGGAGGTGAAATCAAACCTGTTTCAGTGTTGCAGAGCTCGTTTCATTTGCTGAACAAGATTCTGCAGCATTTGTCACAGACTTTGCCACGTGATCCTGCAAAGGTACAAGGGTGAGTATCTTGCTGGGGACAGGATCAGCTATTCTTTGAGGATGCCAAATCCCAGCCTAAGCCAGTAGCTTTATGCACTCCAGCTTCTGTATCTCTGTGAGCCCAGTTGATACTACCTAATATTGATACTGGCATATGGTTCACTGATTAAAGAAACTCAAGAAGGAGGAAAAGAAATCTTTAAAATCTCCGACCACATGCTGACCCTGTTCTTCAGTTCTGAGTCCTCCGTGTTTCCCCTATCTTCCTTTTAAGAGCTCCTCTAAGACATCACATGACTGGGACTGGACATTATAATTACATATTTCTATTTAATTTACTTTATTTGTTCTATTTAAAGTTTCTTTGTGAATATATGTATGCCCATATACACAGGGGAAAAAGAAAAATAACCCAACCAACAGATTTCTAAAAGAGGGTCTGAAAAATGACCTGTCCTAACACCTTTAATTGATACAGCAAGCATATTCTTAGTAACTTCTATATTTCAATGTGCAGTAATTGCAATAATTGCCTTTACTAGTAACTTACAAACCCACTGCTACTTATTACAACTTTAGACTGAATTAGTATGGGGTAATCTTAAACAACATAAGTGTCTGGAATTCATGTGCAATATATGTGTGCTTTAAACAAAATAACAGAATGTTTCCCTTAAAAAAGGCTCTTGCAACCAACAGAATTCACTGTTAAGTCAGTTGCTGAAATAATGCTCAAATGCCAGTTGGACAAAACTTTCATAAGGCTGACTACCTTGCTCTCAGTGTCTTTTGACTGGATACAGAAAAAAGAAATCGTATCAATACACTGCGTGAACATGAGCTTTTTAAGTAAAACAAATGGGAATAGAAATCAATTGAATGGTGACTATAAATGAAAAATACAATAAGGTAAATTACAAACCAGTTAAAAATATAAAGTGCTAATTGGAACATTGGCTGCTGTAAAAAATTTGCTCTAATTCACATTGAATATGCACCAGTGAGGAAAGAGCATTTCTTTTCTGAGAAATCCATACTTATCAGAGACAATTTGTGCTTAATTGAGTACTTTGAAAAATACAAATTGTTGCTTTTGGAATAAAGCTGATTTTAATTTTGTGTTAAATACTGATTAAGTGTATCTTCTGTTAAGGTTAATTCAGTTTGTAAATCTTGCATTGATTTCAGGAGTAGTATTCCTTCTCACTAGCTGAAAAAAAATAGATTACACTAGGATATTTTTAATAATTGTTGTGGTTTAACCCCATCCAGCAGCTAACACCACCAGTGGGATTGGGGAGAGAATTGGAAAGGTAAAAGTGCAAAAACTCATGGGTTGAGATAAAAATAGTTTAACAGGTAAAGGAAAAAACACACACTCAAGCAAAGCAAACCAAGCAATTCATTACCCACTTTCCATGGGCAGGCAGGTGTTCAGGCATCTCCAGGAAAGCAGGGCTCCATTATGTGAAATGGTGACTTGGGAAGGCAAACACTATCCATCAGTATGAAGGCTTCTCCCCCTTCCTTCTACTTTCCTAGGTTTACATACTGAGCATGACATCATATGTTACAGAATATCCCTTCTGTCAGTTGAGGTCAGCTGTCCCAGATGTGTACCCTCCCAATTTCTTATGCACCCCCAGACTACTTGCTGGTGGCTTGATGTGAGAGGCAGAAAAAGCCTTGATGCTCTGTAAATACTGCTTAGAAATGGCTGAAACTTTGGTGTGTTTTCACACTGTTTTAATCACAAATGCAAAACATGGCTCCATACAAGCTTCCATGAAGAAAATTAACACTATATTAGTCAAAATCAGTTTAATAATATTCTTACTAACTAAATTAACATACTGCCATGCTTCATGCACTCCCCCAGGTTTGACATTGGGCAGAAAAAGAGATGTACAGATTGCTTAATCTGGAACTCCAGGTGGATACTTTTTGGAAAGGGTCAAAACTGATTCTGTCCTGATAGAGTTCTGTCCATGTAAAAGGTAATTTCTCCTTAATTTTCTGTGTATTGGGATATAAAATAAATACAGAGTACACTTACAAGAGCATAATTTTCAAACAGAAAAAAATAAAGAAGCTTTAAGAAGTGCTGATACACCAATGCAGAAGAAATAATTAACCAATGCAAGACTGATGCTTTCCTGAAAAATGCATGCCACTCCCACAAATACCCCTTACTCTGCCCAGCACTGCTTTGAACATTGCTGTCAATTCTGTTTGCTGAATTGACTTGGTGAGACGTGATTGAAACAGGGAAGGTGGAAACACAGAGATGTGATTTTTTCAGAATCCACCATTTGCAAAATTACTGTCCCTACTCAGAGATTAGGAGCACTTTTATTCCCTATAGTTTTCCTGAGGGCAGACAAATAGACTGTCATAGTATAAAATAAAAAAGAATCATCACAAGAAGGCTAACCAAAAGTCCACTTAGTTTAATTTGCTTTCTGTGTTAGCATGAGACAGTAGATGAGTAAGGAAAAGGGTATTAACCTAGCACAAATAGAGAAATGATCTCTCTTACATATTTTTTACAGTTTGTGGCAATCAGCAATTAGCCAAGTATCAGGTGAAGAACCAACAGTAACACCTCCCATTTACAACAGAATGCTGCAAGGTTCATGCACTTGTGAAGGACAACATAGATCTTAAATATGGACATGATAAAATGAGTTCTCTAAGTCTTCAGATGGGAGTATCTATGACTGCACTCCTGGCCTCTAGATATTTCAAATGAACCTTTCTACTTTGTTACTAGGGCATGAATCTTTTAACTGGGTTAGTGAGACACTGGTGTCTTTCACTGTTATTTGGACATAACAATCAGGCTGACAAAGCCCAGCAATCTCTTGCACAAAGCAACTGATGCCTGTTTGGACACTCAGGGCCTTGACACAGTTCAACAGACAAGCAGGGCCTCAAACTGCAGGAAAAATCTACCTTCAACTTCAGTTCTGTAGCCCTGATCACTCTACTTAGGTAGCAAAGCCTTTTCTTTAAGAACTCAGGAGATTAAATTTTTCTGCCAAAAATCAATGAGTCTTCTTTTAATTTTACAGCTCGATGTGTCCTATCATCTTCTTACCTTCTGAGAGAATGATTTAACTACCAGCTTCACTATTATCCTGAACTACGTGCTCAACACTCTCTCAACACTCATGCTGAAGGTGGACTGTCTAGTAACTGGGACACAGAAACAGGGTAAAAATTATCACAATCACATAGCGTAATGGTGAAAGCACTCCTCTGACAGCCAATGAGAACTGGGTTTCTCTGTGCTACCAAATATTTTTATTTTGCACAAATGTTCCAACCTCTGAGCTGTTGAATGAAAGTAGATAGTCCATAACACGGTTTGTGGTTCCAGAAAGGTGTCAGAGGGCCTCAAACTGCAGGATTTCTTACTGAAATGAATGATTTCTAGTCATGGCAGTGAATTAATGTTTAAATGGTGAGATACTTTTAACCTCTCAGGCCAGGCATCAGATGAACAGAGTTCCTGTCAACCCAGTATTTAGGTTTAGGCACCTAGACAGATAAATGAAAACCTAAATCATTTGAAGGACCCAAAGAACAGGAATAAATGGCAGTTAAAATGTCTAGAAATTTAAATATGAGAATATGAAAGANCCCCTCTACTCTGCCCTGGTCAGGCCCCACCTGGAGTATTGTGTACAGTTTTGGGCTCCCTGGTATATAAAAGACAGGGATCTCATGGAGAGAGTCCAGCAAAGGTCTACAAAGATGATTGAAGGAGTGGAGCATCTCCCCTATGAGGATAGGCTGAGTGAGCTGGAGCTGTTTAGCCTTGAGAAAAGAAGACTGAGAGGGGATCTAATTAATATTTATGAACCTTAAGTGTGGGACACAGGGGGAAATGGCCATCCTCTTTTCAGTGGTCTATGGAGACAGGACAAGGGGCAATGGCTTCAAGTAGGAGCACAGGAAGTTACGCACCAACATGCAGAACAACTTTTTCACAGTGAGGGTGACAGAGCCCTGGGACAGGCTGCCCAGGTGAGTTGTGGAGTCTCTTCTCTGGAGATATTCAAGACCCATCTGGACATCTACCTGTGTGATATGTCCTAGGAAACCTGCTTTGGTAGAGGAGTTTGATCAATGATCTCTGGAGGTCCGTTCCAACCCCTGTGATTCTATGATTCTGATTCTGTGATTCTGTTATTATGTTAGATCTAAGAACTGAAGAAGTCAAAAAGCATGGACAATGACAAAAAGAGGAAGAAAAAAAAAAGGACCATATCATAGCAGCAAAATACTTTAATTTACACCACATTGAAAAAGTACAAATTTTTAGAACGACTTCTGCTGCAATCAGTTCCTTGCTGTGCATTTCTTATTTCCTTATTCCTTATCTACTCATGTAATATGCCATGAAGGGAGAGTGACAGTGCTTACCTACTGTTTACTGTAAAGAATCACAGCAAGCTCTAACTCTTCCTCTGCATACTGGATACATTTTATAGCTTTTCCTCTTGAAATCTCATCCAACTCACGTCACTGAATAGATTGCTTCTTAGAGGAAAAAAAAAAAAAAAAAAGATTTATGATATTGTGTCAAAGTGTTGAAGAGAAAGAGATTCAAGAGCCACTGGTCTTGCAGTCATTAGCTCTCAGATCATGCCTGATATTAAAAATAAAAAGGCGACTGTATACAATTGCAATGATCATCTGAAGCAGAATTGTCACTTTATGTTGTTAACAGCTATAGTAATGATTAGAGATGAGTGACAGGTCATTTGTCATCTTGTTAAAATCCATTAAATTTCTTTTTCACTTCATACCCCCAAAAATAATGAAAAAACGTTCTCTGAGAAACTACTTAGGAATTCCAGTTCCACTCTCATGCCATTTCTCTGTAATTTATTAACATGAGAAAAGTTATGGATAGCTTTTAGCAATAGGCATCAATCTGAAAAGTAGAAAATTCATATTGAGCAATGTTATTCACATTAACTTGTCCTAAATTAACACTGCAGTAGTAATTATACAGCTAAGTAACATACTTGTGTACTCTGTAATCAATTCCTAAATTAACTGAAGAACTGCACACTGAGAAAAATATTTTTCTCCACTCTCCCATATATTTCACACAAGGTTCAGGGATAAAATACATGAACGGCAAGTAGAACTGATTGGAAATTTTCTGAGTAGAAGCAATAGGAGTGGTAAGGGGTCTTTCCCTTCATTCTCTGTGAAGCTAGGAGGACTTGAACCTGCCCCACTACTATGTAGATAGCTAACATAGGTCTTATCTGTGAAAGTATTTCCACTCCTCCACAACCTATTAGCATGGTAGATGTGCATGCTAAAACGGCAAGACATCTTCCAAAGCACTGTCCCTTCCACGTTTATCACCTGTAAGACTGGAGCACAGCTGGATCTGGTGAGCAACCCTCTGCATTTGTGTCTCCAAACACATCAGAATTGTTTTAAGCCCTACTTTTTGGTTTGGTTTTTTTTTTGTAATCAAAATTCTTCAGGTTTGAAGAGGTTTTGCTATACACAGCTCTTCCCATTTGAGACCATTCGCTAGGATTTCAGGACTCCTGTACCTGAGACACAAATGCTATGTGCAGTACCCTCTGGCTGCAGAGTCAGCAAATGTAGGGGCCTTTGAAACTCACAAAGCCAGATTTCTTAGTTTCCAGGCTTCTCCTGTAGATGTCTCAAGCACATTGTTCCCTGATACATGAAGCAACATATTAGATCATGTTGTGATAGGGAACATCTGATCTTTGTGGACAGAAAATGGGTTGTTAGGTCACAAGACTCTGTTCAGTGTGCTTTCTTTAGCACTAATTTTTGTCTCGTTTGCAGTGGGATGCAGAACATGGTTAAAACTAATTTCTACTCACCAGCAATCACAAGGAATAACAAAACGGGAGATAGACTGCAGCAGTGGGAGACTCTTGTCATGGGATTCGGGACGATAGGAAGAATTTATCGGACTTCCCTACCAAAATGATGGGATCTTACATATCAGTTGCTAAAATGCTTAACATAAAGTTATTTGCCCAGGTTTATTGTTCTGGACTGTCACCTCGGAAGGTTAGTCCAGAGCCCAATTTGTCAGATAACTTCATAAAGTTATGAAGAAAATGAAAATTTACCACTGGTTTTTAGCTTTTAGATTGCCTAAAATTGCTTGATTATTTATTTGGTAAAAACTGGTTTTGTATCCGTGACTAGTTGAAATATTCTACCTGATTTCCAGGAAATGTTGACAAATGTCTAGTTTTGGTTTGATTCTAATTGAAACAAAGGCAAAGATGAAGTCCTCAACTTTCACATGATTTACTAACCTTGGGTTTTGTCTGCTTCTGGTAGCCTGACACCTCAGCTGCAGTGCTGAGAGAAGTGGGAAGCATCTGGTTATAGTCATAAATTTCAGGCAGCAGTAAACCTTCAAAATTGAAATGAACTTGATGCATTGGACATTTTGTTCTGTCTAAATCCTTTGAATTTTGAGCACAAGTGAAGCATAAAAAGTTTAGTGAAGGCCATAATTTCATATTGGAGTTTCACTGTCTTTTCACATTCTTGTGTGGAGTCCTTCAGAATACCTTTAAGCTTTGGAAGAGCAGTTTGTAGAACATAATGTATCAAATGCAAACATTTTTGAAAATATTTAAAAGAAATATATGATTCATAAACTGATTTTTGTAAAGTTCTCGATCACTTAGGAATTATTTATGTAGCAGTAAAGATAAACAATATTTGCATGCCTTCTACACAAACAAATTATCAGTGGATGTTTTGACGATCATACAGGCAGTCTTCGAAACAGCAAATTATTCACTGTAAATTATTTTTGAACTAGTTAAAAACTAGCTGTCTTGAAAGTACTGTAGCAAGACTCTCCACAGTTTTCTTGTTAGTGGAAGAAAAATGCTCCTTTATTTTGTTATACATTGCCAGGTTAATTCTTCAGCTATTTCAGCAGTTATTAAAGCTCCAGAGGTTTCATCTGAGTCTTGTGGCATATCTGACATAATATGGTTTTGTTTTTTTGGGTTTTTTTGGGTTTTTTTAGCATTTCACTATGAGCTAGAGGTATATATTAAATTGCAATATGTTTCTGTATGACTCAAAGGACATAAGTCTTTTAGGATTTCTACCAAGTACGAAACAGAAATAAGATTCTGGTATATATTTCATCATTTTACCTCAGTCAGACAGGTTTTCTGTAACATAACTTAAGGAGATAAAAGCAAAGTGTGGGTAGTAGTGCATCTGGTCCATAATTATCCACAAGTATAGTTTCTGATCCAGCATTCACTTTGTTTCTGCATTATTTAAAGGAACATTTTCGCACTCACTTTTCAAACTTCAACATACCATGACCCACCTATTTAGTGGATCCAAGGGGCACATTAAAGAAAATAGATCATCTAAAAAAATTGTTCAAAAAATAATCCTGCAATATTACTGCAGTTTTTGAGCAATGGGGCACTCAGATTTGTGGAAGACTTGGGTATGATGAAAATATGATTTTGGCCTTGTGCTTTAAACTCACCTGGAAAGTACCGCAGTGCAACTTGGCACACTAGGAGGTTACACAAACTACCTTCCTCATGTTGCTGCTGCGTTATGTTTCAACAATTTTCATGGGAGGAGAAAAGTCACTGCCAAGGGGAAGAAAGAGAATGATCTTTTTTTCATTAGAGAGTGCTACCGTGCAGCAGCAGAGGAGTGGCTGCTCAGACGCCTCTGAGGCTTTTCTGGGAAAAAAATATAAGAGAGAGGAAGGCAGAGGATACTGCAAGTATAGATGGCAATAATTTGGACATGACACACAAAGTAGCAGGGTACAAGATCAGTAACAGTAATATCATTATGTTTTAACATCAGTGAGCACTAGTAATTTTGTTGTCACATGTCATGCCATGAATTCAGAATTGCAGTGCAACAGGTATATTTGCGTCTCCTCTGTCAACATGTTATGGACCACTCTTTGTCTCTAACAGCTCTAGAGGGACCCAGGAACCTCAGCCATGAAATAAGTTGAAGTATATCTTGTTCACTGGAAGTATTTTCCAGTAGCAATGAAAAATATGGAACCGCTATTGAGATTTAGGTTCTGTTTGTACAAAAGTCATGCCACATTCACTAAGCATTCAGAAAAAAACAAAAACAAACCCTCATGGTTAGGAGAGACACAGGTGTATGCTCCAGTATTGAACTGAATCCAGGATCCCATTTAGATTAAAAGTCTTTAGTAGTTTTGTGTTCATGTGGTTTTGTGATCAGATTATGTAATCCAAATGTGGATTGCTGCTCAAAGGTAAGGGGCTCTGTAAGTAGCCCTGAGGAGGAGAAGTAGGGGGTGCTGGTTGATGAAAAGCTTCATATGAGCTGGCAATGTGCACTTACAGCCCAGGAAGCCAACCATATCAAAATAAGATGGTCAAAGCAGTTGAATCTTCCAGTCTACTTTGCTCTTATGAGACTCCTCTTGGAGTACTATGGCCATCTCTGAGGCCACCAATGTAAGAAAGACATGGACTTGTTAGACCAAGTCCACAGGAGGGCCACAAAGATGATCAGAGAGCTGAAACACTGGTCATGTGAAGACAAGCTGAGTTAGGCTTGCTCAGCCTGGAGAAGAGAAGGCTCCAGGGAGATCTTGTAGCAGCCTTCCAGTATCTGAAGAGGGCCTACAGGAAATCTAGAGAGGGACTGTTTACACGGGCACATAGTGGTAGAAAAAGGGGTAATTGCTTTAACTGAAGGAGATTAGGTTTAAATTCGATATTTGGAAAAAATTCTTCAGCATGAGGCTAGTGAGGCACTGGAAAAAATTGCCCAGAGAAGCTGTGGCTGCCCCCTCCCTGGCAGTGTTCAAGGCCAAATTGGATGTGGGTTTGGGCAACCTGGTATAGTAGAGAGTGTCCCTGCTCATGGCAGGGGACTTGGAACTGTGATTCTGTGAATCTATGATTCTATGTGTTGCATGTTTTGGATTTTAAAAACAACAAACAAAAAAACCCACCCCAAACCCACCCCCCCAAAAAAAAACCCACTCAAAAAACTGTATGAACATTCTTATCCAGATGTGTATTTATGAAAAATAGGAACTTGAAGTGAATAACTTTCTTGGAAACCCTAAGCAATATTGTAGGTTCATGCTGATTTAACCTTTGAAGTTATCAGCCCTTTTTAGATTCTAACTAGGCTTTATCTGATTTCTTTTAACCACTCAAAGTCCTACCTTTTATTCTCTTTTTGTTAAATTGTTATGCTGTTTCAATGACAAAATGATTATATAATAAAATACTGAGAGAGTCCCATAGAAGTGCAGGTCATTATATTATTATACAACTACAGGAATGTCAAAGGCTTTCATGATGTTTACTATAAAATGAGTATCAAATTTATTAAACTACTGAAAAGGTTTTATTCTTTTCTCTCATCATTTAATCAATGAAAAAGGTCAAAAAAGTTAAATTAACGATTTTTAGAAAAGATCTTTTTTTAGATGTTGTTATTAATTAAGCTTTTAAAAATTTTGTTAGCTTAATGAGTTTGTTAGCCACATTGCTAGAATAACTTTGGAGGAAAATTATTTTATAGATAAAATTCTGCACTCAATTCAACCAAATTATTGTATGGGTCTTCCAGTGAGCCCTAGTCAGGAGAGACTATGAAGTAGACTTTGCTCAGTGTTTCTAGCTGTGGAGCAGAACTGTGACCATCCAGCAGAACACTCTCTCCTATAAGGGAGCAAAATAAAGAAAGTAAAAATTTCTATATCTCCCATGTGTTGCTTCTCTGGAGATAAGAAGAAACAATGCCTTTATAAACACCTGTCATATCTGTTGGTGACAATCTAGGGAACAGCACCCTTCATATTGAAAAAAACTGTTTTGTTGAGTTTAACAAAAATTATGCTTATCTAAGAAAAACCTTCAAATCCTGAAAAGTGCAGCCAGAGGGTATTGTTAGAGTACCAAGTGTATCGATAAATAGGAGGAGAAGGAAATACTGCATCTCTTCCCAAAAAGTTTGCAAGAACACAGCGCTGGTTAAAGAGAAAAGTATTTAGTTTAAATCATGCATCTGGATCCTTTCTCTCTGGGCAAGAATAAATTGCCAGTTAACCTGAAACTAGAGATAGTCTGGCTTGTTAATATTGTGAAAACAAGCTGTGGTTCTATTAAAAAGTGTTGAAACACAACTGAAATGAACATCAATCTGAAATGGAAAAGACCTGTGATTACGTAGTATTAGAAGCATAAAACATACTGGTGAAAGCAGTGATTTGTCCTCAAAAAATAGAGATACCAGAGGCATTTTGACCTTCAGAACATTTCAATTTAGCAGCCTTGAATAATGAGTGGTGGTTTATGAACTAAGAGATAAGATGAATAGTAGGTATGAGAAGAAATGCTTATTCATAATTATTATTCTTGCTATGTATACAGTCCATACCTATGAAGATTAATGTTGCTATTGCTAAGGTGGAAACATACATCTTGTATTAAGCAGCTCTCCAGAAATAATGGGTATAGGAGAAGCCTGTGTGTCTCTCCACAGACATAACATGGACTCTGCTTACAAAAAAATTATACACAGCAAAATTATCTGAGTGATCAAACTCCTTACTGGGACAGCCCAAATCCCTTTTTTTGGTCAGTCACCATTTATCATTGTTTACAGGCTCAGTTTCAGGAAAAGGCAGTGTGCCCATGACTGCCTGCTTCTGTTAGACCACACGTTGTCTGCCTTTACTCTGAGGGAGATGGTGATGAAGCGCCAGGCTGCTGCTGTCTGCATCCTGCACTCTTAACGCTCCTTGGCAGTCAATGTCTGTAATGACATGTAAAAATGATGCCATACTGCGCATCCTTGGAACTGCCTCTAGCAGTAAGAGTGGCCAGCATTACACCAGGTGTGGCTGTCTCCACCTCCCACACACCTCCAGCGCTATTTTCACCAGGCTTCACACAATAAAGCACTCCTTAACATACTCGCATCATAAATGAGGGCATACAGATGTCTTTTCAATTGTCAAAACAGGACTTGTATAGGCTACAAACCAACTGTCAGGAACTTTGAATAGAAAAGGTGAAAATCATGCAAAATTACTATGGTCTTAGAATCACATAAGGATTGGAGTGGATTGGAAGCATGTCCATAAACAACAAGGCCATGCCTCTTGCTCTCTACCCTTGATCTTGTTTTATTTACCAGTACAAATGTAGGCAGTGCCTGTCATTGGAAGAATTAAGAACAATGGAGATATATATAGTAAAGGCCATCCCAGGTAACATGAAATGACTGTTTCTATTGTTTCCAAAATAGAGCATATCATAAATGGAAATCTGTGGAAAAGTAAAAAAATTGAGACCTGTCTCTGACACTTTACCCTAATGTTCTCTCTGATGATTTTAATTTCTGGAGGTAGGGATAGTATATAAGCATTTAGTAGATGCCTTTGAACTCCTCTTCCATGAGTTTTCCCAGCCTCTCTTCAGTCCTTGTTCCTTTTAGAGTTTCCAACACCCTTTGGAGCAGTACTACCAGCCTATAGCTGCTGTGTGAAGAACTGCTTCCCTGAAACTGTTTCAAACCTGACTCCTACTGATTTGATTTATTCCTCCTTTTACTTTAGAATATTTTATATTTACAAAGGACTATCAATCCTTAGCCAACCTCTCCCAGGCACTGTTTTTCAAAAAACTTTTTTTTTTTCTTCCCAAGCCTGACAATCTTATCTTATTTCATGCTTTCATGCAAAGAAGCTGTTCTGTACCTTTAATAATCCTTCTTGTCCTTCTCTGAACCTTTTCCAGTTTTCATAGATTCTGTCTCAAATGGAGGAGAAAGGAGTGACACCAGAGAATGATACAATTATACAATTTATTCCTTTTTAGTCTTTATTCCTTTAATAATTCTTAGCTTTGATTTGCCTTTTTAACCACTACCAAGCTGACATTCTCATAAAGCCATTTATTATAACCCGAGATATTGTTCCTGAGTGATAATGGCCAGTTCAGGGCCTATTATGTTGTGCCTGACTGTAGGCCTGCATATTCCCATATACATGGCTTCACATTTATCTAGACTGAATTTCATCTGCCATTTTATTGGCAACTCATCCAACTTCCTAAGGTCTTTCTGCAATTCTTCACAGTCTGCCTTAATTTTTACTGCCTTGAATAATGTGGTATCAGCAATAAACTTTGCCACTTCACTAATCACTTGCTCTTCCAGGTCATCTATGAATATCTTGAACTGCACAAGTCACAGCACAGATCTGTGTGGAATTCACTGATGATTACACCGCAAAAAGTATTTATTCCTACTCTCTGTTTCATCATTTAACCAAATGATGAGATAAAATGAAGGACTTATGCTTTATGCTGTAACTGCTTAGGTTCTTCAAATCTTTGGGTCACAAATTGTGCCAGAAATCTTGTGAGTCTCCAGGTAGGACATATCAGGCAGAATACCCTTATCCATGAGCTGAACTTTCAAATAACTCCAGCATATTTGATGAAGTAGGATTTCCCTTAAAGAATCTACTCTTCTTCAAGTTTGACTTCCTCCATATATGGTCAAGTTTATCCATGTGCCAGTAATACATATGCTTCATTATAGGCTCTACTAATTTGGCCTGTTGAGAAATGAGGCTTATGGTCCCTGTATGTCTTGGAAACTCACATGGGATCAATTTAAAAGGCACTTTTATATCTGCCAAGTACTGCAAGTACCAGAAGAATTTTAAGTAAAAGGATAAGAACTCTTGGGTGCATATCACTTGATCCTGGCAAATTGTCACTGTTCATTTTATCATTGTTCTTCCTAATTTTATTCCACTGAGTGATGCCTGACAGATTTTCCTCTTTCCACTCAGTTTCTGGTATGCATGCTATTTTGATATTCACATCGCTTAATCTGGCAATTTAGACTTTCTACCGTCGGTGTACAGGTTTGTGTCTCTTTTCAGCATCCTATTTAAATCATGCTCTGTGTTAGACTAATACCATCCTGTAGCCTTCACAGAAGCTAATAAAATTTCCATATCATCATTCATAATAGATATGTCATCACCTCCGTGCTGTTCTGTACTTGTCAGCTTTCTCTTATTCTTTCATTGAAAAGATCAGTCTCAACTTCCTTGATGCTAAGTCCACTTATTTAGATTGAGTATGTCCCTCCTGTATGACCAAGCGTTATGCTAAAAGTGTTCCAAACTTTTGATGCATCTGAATCCTTTCTACTGGCTTCTCAGCCTGACCTTAAAAGTTTGCCTCTCTTCCTCCTTCTTTGGTCACACAGGAGTTACTCAGGGCACTGCAGCCAACACTAGTTTAGTAGATTGGGTATTTAGAAAACATTCATAAAGGTCTAAATTCCAGTCCTCCCCCCAGTCTCTCTCCTGCCTTTCACTCTGCTATTTTTATTCCCATGCACAGCAGCTACAGACCCCTTCTGTTGTTTCCTTAGCAGTTGGTAGAGACATCTCACAAGGTCTGACACATTTGTGCACTTGGCATGCAATTCGCCATGAAATTCTCTCTGCAGTCACAAACTTAGCTTGCTATTTTTCTGGTAGCAATTGCCTACCACTGCAGTCTGCCTCCTGCTTCCAGTAGGAATGCTTAAAGAGGCATTTCCTTGGTGCAGGATGACAGATGGGCCACTTTTAGCAAGGCAGACTCCTGACTGGGATCCCTTGCCCTTTGCCTGCCTGATGCATTGTCCTCAACCCCCAGGTGGGGCTATTCTTTGGTTTTAGTCCTTCTACACCAATCTGAAGTGAAAGTATGAATCCCTTTGTGCAACTGTTCTGTTCCTCAGCAGTACTGGGTTTGCTGGCTTGAAAAGGAAACGGATTAATTAATTACCTGAAAAAGCTCTTCAAGAATCTCTCCAGACTCTGAGGTCATTCAGTTCAACCATTCTAACCTCAGAAGATAAGGGGATTTTTCTGTTAGAGTTACAATTTATCTACAGTATATACACATCTGCTATTTGCCTATGGAGAACATATGCATCTGCATGATAGTGGACACAGTAGAATGGTGCCTCTAGGAACCTGCTGAAGAACACCAGAACACCACTTCTATTCCTTCTCTCTGAAAGGATGAGAAGTTGATTCCTAATGTGAGTATGCATGTCTGATTCAACAGTTAGTTTAAAGAAATTAACTTTCCCCTAAATTCATACATGGTTTTCACAGTTTCATCTTAATTATAACTGGGTTTTAATACAAACTCTTCACACAATATACCAAAGCAAGAATAAGTTATTCAGCTCTACATCAGCACAGGCATTGCAAGGGGCACCCAAGCGTTTTCCCAGAAATCTTACTCCCTTTTGTAATTTGTATGAAATTTTTATCTTTTATATATACATCTGTATTTTAGTCAAACTCAAATGTGAAGAAGACAATGGAAAATACAGAATTTGAATTTTAATTTGGATGTAGGTAGGATTGTCAGTTTACCATGTTTAATGAAATACACACTACCCAAACTGCATCTTCCCTTTGGAAGCAGGGCTAACATACCTGTTCGTCTGTTCAGTGTTAAGAGCCTGAGGTTTAAAACAGAAACATATTCATCTACTGCCAAAAACGAAGCTGCATTTATCTGAAGCCAGATAACATACTTTCCAGAGCTGTTTTGAAGACAAAAGAGACACTGTCATTTTCACACAATGCTAAATTTTGCTTGTAATATTTCCATATTTTCTTATCACTATTATTTTGTTTTCAGTAACATTTATGATTTATTTTTATCTCACTTTGTGTACTCTATGATTTGTTACTTCATCCACAGAATCCAGAAAATAATGATTTGAAACAACATTTCTCTGTTGACATCCTGGAGGTACCACTTGCTTCCAGCAAATATTCACTGTGTTCATTTTTGGAACATTTTTACAAGCACAATGACAACATGTCTTTTCAAAATGGCTTTCTTTGAGATGGATTGCTTTTCCTTCCTGTAGTTCTGTATGATTTGTCAGTGAGGAACCCTGGGAAACTCATACAAAGGCTAGTATATAAATTAGGATTGTAGCTATAAGATTTGAGTTTGTTTATTAGAGATTCTTTTCCATTGTCTTTGTAAGACATGATTGGTTGCACTGAATAGCAATTAAACAAAAGGCCCGCATTATTTATTGTAGCCTGTACAAGTACATCCAAAACACATAACATTACATATCATTAGGATTAAAATGCTTATTAGGTTGATGAAGATTTCCAGAGAGAAGATTTCAGTCAAAGTCTCAGATAATTTCACATAACACTCATGTCTTCATAGACCACAACAGTATATTAAGATATTATGTCAAAGCAAAAGATCTTCTTTATTACCATTGAAACAACTAAAAATTTCAAAAAGCATTTAGAGTATACTTTTGCTCTCTTTTTTACAGTCAATATCAGCCACAGTAACAAATGGAAGTAGTTACCGCAGATCTCATCTGTTGGCTTTTTACATTTATTTTCTGAGAAAGAGACAACCTCCCCACCCCAAAATAGAGCAATTAGGATTAGAATTTGCTATTGCTGACCAATCAAAAAAACCCCAACAAACAAACCCCCAAAAAGCACCACTATGATTTACAATGTATTTTCTGTGGGTTTAAATTCAGTTCTGTAACAAGATTCCTCTCCATCAGTGTCATTTGAAAGTAAGCCACGCTCCAGTGTCCTTCTCAGAGAGCTTTTATTGATATTCACCTTAAATGCTCCTCTTTAAAACCTCATCATATTAGTCACAGTTATAGCTGAATATATCACCTAAACAATTTTTTCCTACGTTTGTGTTGATGCTTTTCCAGATGCTGTGCAGACAGAGTTATGTCTCTAAACTACATACATTTATAACTCTTTTTCCCCATTAAAATTTACCTAAATAAGATAATTATATCACATATATTGTTATTTCATTTGAGCATTTGACGTAAAAACCCCTGCACTGTAGGATACTATTTTCATTTCACAGATTGGGAAATGAGACATTAAGGAGAAAAGCAATTTTTACACCAATGATAGAGAAGTGATTTGAAGGTAAATTTGAGGATAATGATATAATCACAGGTGCTCTCCTATGAAAAGTGTATTCACTTTCCATGCTTAAGTATAGTAAAAAATAAAGATAATGTCCACTTTCTGTCAAACTAAAGCAGCACACTTACACATGTACTGAAATTTGCTTTCTTCATTTTACTGTAATCTCAAGTGGAAATATGAAGTAATATATAGATCTTCCATAATTTATGTGAATTCTTTTTTTACATGTTCTATCAATCATTTTCCATTAGCCCAAGGACTAGTACTTATTATATGAGAATGGAATAAAAGACAGAACAGTGAATGTGCCCTTCTCATTACTGTTCTTAGTAAAAGAACTACAGTCTAGCAGTGGAAACAATTGAAATAGAGTCAGTTTGTAGAAGAGAAATGGACATGATAATTATCACCCAGTCAAGGGTAACAAATGCTATAGTCAGCAACAGTGATATGCTTTTATGCTTGTGGAACTTCAGTTCTCAGCTAATATTACACAGTTAATTTGTTTGGGTGCATACTGAATATTGTGATAGCATGCCTTTGGCACCAGTTAGCTGCAAGTGAATTCTACGTTTGTCATTTGTTAGCACAAGGTCTCCTCTACTTTTAAGGACCTAAGGTATGCTTGTTCATCCCATAATCTTCCCTGTGCTTGCCTAAATGCTGACTTGAAACAGTATGACCCATTAAAAAATGGGTCACACTGTTTGGAAGACATAAACTTCACTTTACTCAGAACAAAAGGAACAGATTGTTCTGATGCCTTGCTGTGGTCACCTCTTCTTAATTTCTTTTTCTGACATACATTTATTACTCACACTTAGTTGTTTCTGTTTCTGTTGTTTTCCAAAACAGCCCTTAAGTAGCATAGTCAAGAGCATTTAAGCTGCAAGGTTGTCTATTCTAAAATGGCATATCTAATGTCAGTCCCAAGTGCTAGGAATGATTGGAGATTTGGGTTTTGTGTCTTCTTATAATGGGATCTCCTTGTGATCTCTGCACCCTCTT
>VZTU01003376.1:6843-69145 GCA_013400835.1 Zapornia atra | reverse complement strand
TCAGGAAGTTGTCTTCCATATACCGCAGAAATTGTCTGGACTGCATACGACTGGCCATATTGCTTGCCCAGCAAATATCTGGGTAATTGAAGTCCCCCATAAGGACCAGTGCCTGGGATCTAGAGGCTACTTCCAACTGCTTATAAAATGCACTATCGACCCACTCCTCTTGATCAGGGGGTCTGTAGTACACACCCACGACAATGTCACACATACTAGCCTGCCCTTTAATTCTTACCCACAAGCTCTCAACGAAGGGTTCATCCCTACCTAGGTGGAGGTCAACACATTCTAGGTGCTCTCTAACATAAAGAGCAACTCCACCTCGTCCCCCTAGCCTATCTTTCCTAAAAAGCACGTAGCCATCCATGGTAGTGTGTCAGTCATCCAGGCTGTCCCACCACGTCTCAGTGATTGCAATGAGATCGTGGCTCTGCGACTGCACAAAGATCTCTAATTCTTCTTGTTTGTTCCCCATGCTACGTGCGTTTGTATAAAGGCATTTTAGTGGGGCAGCAGATGCAGGTATCTCAAACAGCTCACAGTGAAATTTATGATAGGGGACGGTCAAAAGTATGTGGATGTAGACTATTTTGTGATTTAATTTCACATGCAATGCCAGAGAGTTTATGTGCTTTCAAAACCCATTCTTGGTCCCTTTTCCTCAGGAACAGAGCAAAGAATTTGCTCTTCAAAAATTTATGAGGGTTCAACAAAGATCACCTTCCCTGAGAGAAGCTGTAAGAGCAGAGGGCACAGGGACAGGCCATTTCACATTAATGTTCCTTACTTTTATTAATAATTTGGGAAATAAAAATCTGGGGTCATGTGCTAATACCTCATTCTATTTGCTTTAATATTTTCATATTGCCTATAACCAGCTTCTACCAAACAAAACAAAGTACTGACATTCCTACTTCTACCTTTTTATTGTTGTGGTGGTTTGATCTTAATTGGATGCCAGGTGTCCACAAAACTACTATATCACTTGACTTCCTCAGCTGGACAGGGAAAGGAAAAAAATAAGACTCTAAAACTCAGTGGTCAAGCTAAAGCCAGTTTAATAAAGCAAAAGGCCATATGCATAGGAAAAAGAAAACAAAAGAGTTAGTCTCTACTTTCCATCAGCAGGCAACGTCCAGACACTTCATGAGAAGCAGGACTTCAGTATGTGTAGTGGTTGCTCTAGAAGTCAAATGTAAATAATGACCCCCCAACACCTTCATCCTCCTTTCTTTCAGCCTTTTTGTTGCTGAGACACATCATGCCGTATAGAATATCCCTCTGATCAGTTGGGTTCAGCTGTCCTGGCTGTGCCCCCTCCTTAGGCCTTGCACATTCCCAACTTTCTGGTCCAGGGGGAATATTGGAGAGACAGTTTTGATACTGTGTCAAGACTGCTCAGCAATAGACAAAACACTGGTGTGCTATCAATGCCTAGCTACCAATGCAAAGCACAGAACTATGGAAGCTGCTATGTGGAAAGTTAACTCCATTTCAGCCAGCCCCAATACAATCTTTCTTATTATGCAGCGTTATTAGATTTACTGATTTAAATTTTAACTTTCACTCTTGGTCCTGTGAATTAAAACATTTAATGAAATGAGAAAAGCTGCCTTTCTCAAATGTCTGGCACTGAGTCTCCAGACCTGATGCTAATACAATGTTTACCATTGATTTTCACAGGAGGTTTATCTTTCTGAAGGCTGTAGTATTGGAATCTAAATAATTGAGTTTTTTAAAAGGTGAATTCTACCTTCAGTGATGTACCCTCTGATGTCTTACTCAGGGCCTTGAGGGCAATAACAGGTCCTAGTGGTCCTGATCAGCTTCACCTGTGTTCCTATACACACACCCACACCCTCCTCTTAATAGGGGCTCCATTTAGGCTCAGACTGGGACCTCATGAGGTGTTGTCTGGGATTGCCTATGCTGTCCAAGCATGCAGAGACATGATTAGGAAAGGCAAAGCCCACCTGGAGCTGAATCTGGCAAGAGTTGTCAAAGGCAACAGGGGCTTATATAAATACTTGATGTGCTTGACAGAACGCACCTGATACATTATACTCCATAGTTTATAAAGGTATAAGCTACTGAACAGTTATTAAAATTTAAACCACAATAAACCAGTAGCCAAATTCACTATTAGAAACATACAACTTAAAAATTATTTTCTCAGATATTCCTGGGTAAGCCTAATCATTGAGCTTTGATAGTTCATTATATAACACATCCTTATGCAAAACAGCTAACTCAGTACAGCCTTACGCTTTGCTGTGGGCTCCCAGATCTGGCCTGATCTATGTTGTTGGTGTGCCATCTCCAGTCCTGTTTCTGGATGTGCCTCCTTGATGAATCTTGATGAACACTGTAGTCTTTTCTCCAGTAGAGGTTCCTGCTGCTCCTGAATGGACTCCCTGGATGGACCCTGAATCACTCCCTTTATCTGAGGCTGCTAAAAGAACCTCGTTGTGTCCACCTAGCTGAGGTGTGGCAGGACTGTTCCCTAGTCACAGAATCATAGAACATTAAGAGTTGGAAAGGACCTCAAAAGAACATCTAGTCCAAGCCCCCTGCCAGAGCAGGATCACCTAGACTAAATCACACAGGAGCGCATCCTGGCAGGTTTTAAATGACTCCAGAGATGGAGACTCCACAACCCCTCTGGGCAGCCTGTGCCAGTGCTCTGTCACCCTCACAGTGAAAAAGTTTTTCCTTATGTTCATATGGAACTTCCTGTGCTCCAACTTGTACCCATTGCCCCTTGTCTTATCATTGGACATCACTGAGAAGAGCCTGGCTCCATCCTCCTGACATACTTTACATATTTACAGACATTAATGAGGTCACTTCTCAGTCTCTTCAACAGGTTAGAGACCTGGTTTCCCCAGCCCCTCCTCATAAGGAAGATGTTCCACTCCCTTAATCATCTTGGTGGCTCTGAGCTGGACTTTTTGAAGTTTTATGTACTTCTTGAACTTAGGGGCCCAGAACTAGACACAATATTCCAGGTGCAGTCTCTCCAGGACAGAGTAGAGGGTGAGAAGGTCCTCTCTTGACCTATTAATCACACCCCTTCTAACACACCCCAGGATACCATTGGTCTCTTTGGCCATCAGGGCACATTGCTGACTCATGGTCATGCTGTCCTGGTGGACTCCCATGTACCTTTCCGCTATGTTGTTCTCCAACAGATCTATCCTCAGCCTATACTAGTACCTGGGGTTCTTCCCCAGACGAAAAACTACACTTGCTTTTGCTGTATTTCATTATGTTTTCCCCCGCTTAACTCTCCAGCCTGTCCAGATTACACTGGATGGCAGCACAGCCTTCTGGTGTGTCAGCCACTCCTCCCAGTTTTTTGTCATCAGCAACTTGCTGATGGTGCACTCTGTTCCCTCATCCAGGTTGTTGATGAATAGTACTGGTCCCAATACTGACCCCTGAGGGACTCCACTAGACACAGGCCTCGGGCTAGACCATGCCCCATTGACCACAACTCTCTGATTTCTTTCCTTCAACAAGTTCACAGTCCACTTCACTACCCAGTCCTCCAGATCACACTTCCTCAGTTTAGCCACAAGGATGCTGTGGGAGAAACTGTCAAATGCTTTACTGAGGTCAAGGTAGACCACATCCACTGCCCTACCATCATCTATCCACCTGGTTATGTCCTCATAAAAGGCTATTATATTAGTCAAACATGACTTCCCTTTGGTAAAACCACGTTGACTGCTCCTAATGACCCTCTTATCCTTGGTATGCCTAGAGACTGCACCAAGGTTAAGTTGTTCCATCACCTTTCCAGGGATGGAGGTGAAGCTGACAGGTCTGTAGTTACCTGGGTCCTCCTTTTTGCCCTTTTTGAAGCCTGGAGCAACATTTGCTTCCTCCAGTCCTCAGGTACTCTCCTGTTTCCCATGACTAGCAATGAGATTGGACTAGCAATGACTTCCACCAGCTCCCATAACACCTTTGGGTGCATGCCATCAGGACCAATGGATTTATGGGTAATCAGATTGCTTAATTGACCCCTAACTCAGAACTCATCAAGCTCCTTGTTTATCTTGACTTCCTCTGGGGTCTTAGGGGTCTGGAGCTCCTGAGGACAGTCTCCAGCAGTATAGACAGAGACAAAGAAGGCATTCAGTAATTCTGCCTTCTTAGTATGCTCGATCGCCAGGGCACCCACCTTATTCAGCAGTGGGTCTACATTGCCTCTAGTATTTGCTCTGTCTGCAATGTATTTGAAGAAGCCCTTTCTGTCATCTTTGACATTCCTGGCAAGGTTTAACTCTAAGGAGGCCCTAGCTTTCCTAGTTGCCACCCTACATGCTCTGCATAGTCTTATATTCCTCCCAAATGGCCACCCCCTCCTTCCATGACCTACAGACTGTCTTTTTCCACTTAAATTTGCCCAGCAGTCCCCTGTTTATCCATGCGGGTCTTCTGGCTGCCTTTCTTTATTTCCTACCCATTGGGATGCTCTGATCTTGAGCCTGGAAGAAGCAGTCCTTGAATTTAAACCAACTATCTTGGGCCCCTTTTCCTTCTAACACTCTGTCTCAAGGGATTTCTCATAGAAATTGCTTGAAAAGGCCAAAGTTGGTGCTGATGAAGTCCAGGGTTATGATCCTGCTTGGTATTCTGTTTCTACCACATAAGATCCTCAACCCTACCACCTTACAGCTGCTGCAGTCAAGGTTACCCTCAACCTTCACCACTTCAGGCAGACCTTCCTTCTTAGTGAGAATAAGATCCAGCAGGACTCCTTTCCTAGTTGACTCACTCACCATTTGCATGTACCACCATGTCTCTGTAATTGCCACCAGAAGTTAGTAAGGAAACAGTGCTGTAGTCACTCACTTTTTCTGGTTCTTCCCTTAAGAAGCAGCCTTGAACTTGATATATATTTACGTTGGGCTAGTTGGTGTTTGAATATAGGACTTCTGGATTTGAGCAAGAGAGAGACAATCAGCCAATTCTGTGGTCAGGTCATATAATAACCTTACATGTATGTATGCCTTTTGCATAGAGCTGTAGATCACATGCTATCAAACTGGACCTCTTTCAAAAGAAAAATAAACTTCTTTATTGATAATGTGCTCTTCCAATAAAAAAAATAAAACTATATTAATGACTTTGTCAATTAGATACTAGCATTTGACTGCCATTTAGGTCTTTGTCATAAATGAAATGACCTTAGCTAACCATTCTTTATGATTTCTGTCTTAAGCACTTGTTTACAGGTGAATGCACTGCAGTCATATCAGTAACTAAATTTTTCACATTATTTTTGACAAAATGCAATGAAATGATTGACAGAAAAGGAGGCCATCAGTCAATAAAGGTGGAAGGCAGCATAAATGATGCATCACACTACTTTCCAACCTATGAGCAAAGTCAGACAGGGCACTGGAAAATGGAAACAGCACTGAATGAAAAATAAGATATTGTGCATTTGTGCAAAGCAATTTCAGCTCATGAATTTATAAAGGTGTCAAATTGTTATCTAAATAAGAGAGGAGAATAGTTCTAGTGTTTTCTAATTAACTCTTCAGGAGCCACAAAAAACCACAATCACTCAGACTTCAAGCTAGATCTAAATTAGCCCCCAGTGGCAATTCAAACTTTTCTATAGGATGACATCCCATTGTAGGACCTTAAATACATTAAAAAAGAAAAAAAACAACCCAAAAACCATCCAAATATTATCTTTTCTCAGAGACAGATAAATTCACAGAAACTACCTTGCAATAGTATCAAGAAATGCATTATATGTGACAACTGGTAAAATGCATACTTATACAGAACTCACAGAACAAATTCAGTTTTGAGCAGGCATTAATGGTCTTTCAAACATGAAGGCTTCTCCTCAAATGTCTATACAATTCTCAGCATCCCTTAACCTGATGTACACATATATGGAGCAAGATGAGTTCTGAAGTTAACTTATCAACTACACAGGAAGAGGAGAAGCAAAATGAGATATTGAATTTTTTAGAACACCATCTAGGCCTGAAGCAGAAATGTAGTCACCATATTTCTTGTGTAATGACAATGGCATTTGCTAAATGTAGCTTTGAGTAAATCAAGTTTATTATACCACACTGGGAGAAAGTGATCTCAGACACATAATTAAAATGCTTTCCTAATGTTCCTGCATCTAGGAAATGTTTCCTTTGAGACCATATAGAATTCAGACTTAAAAGCTATGATTAGATGAATTTAAGTACAATAACATTTTCTTTTGTTAAATGTAAAAACAAATGAAAATTGTGCATAATGAAAATTGTATAAAAGCAATTTGTAAAACCAAATTGAAAATATGCTTCCTGAGCAACACAATTTTAAAATTACTCTGGTTTGCAGTTTCCTGTAATATATTTTTTCCCAAATATAAGACAAAATTACACATTTAAAAATTACTGTATGTCTCCTTTGTCAGAATGTCAGAAAGAGCCTTGTCTAAAAAAAGTCGTGTATGTGGGATTCAGTTATGTTCATGGAAAAGAAAGTATTTCCTCAAAAAAATTTCAAAGGGATTTGAAAATATCTTCCTTTTAAAAATCTGAGCTGCAAGTTAGTGTAAAAACTTGAAGAGGAATTCCAAGTATTATTCTATATTACTAAAAACTTACTCTAGTGAGAAGAAATGAAAGATCCATAAGAGAATTTAGTTTTAAACCAAGTATTATGCTCATTAGAGGTACACATATTAAGCTACTAATTAGTATTTTAGGTATCTCAAATGTAGCCGAGTATAGAGAAAAGCTAAATTCCAAATTGAATCTCTGTCTAAGAGTTCTAGATTATTTCCTATTTATGTTTTGTTTTGTTTTTAAAAGTGCAAATGCACTTCCTTGGCATATTTAGAATCATAAAAGTGCTTTTTACCACAGGGTTTTTTCTTTTGTTGTTTACAGATAAATGCAAGCATGAGCTGTATGAGATCTTGGATTATTTCAAAGGTCCACCTGAAAACTGCCCCTGGTTTATTTCTTTTCTGGTAGGATTACTCCTTAGCCAGACAAATGAACTTGTAGGATTCGCTATGACAGTAAAAGCACCAGAGCTGCTGCTATAAATAGGCTGCTCTCATCAAAGTACCAAGGCTTTAGAACAGATCCAACTAGTCATGAAGCTCCATCTTTGAACAGGGATAATCACTGCAATCATGCAAAAAGCAATAATTATAAACAACAAAAAGCCACTGGGGCACTGGCAGACAGGACTGGAGAATTAATGCTAGAAAGGAACATGAGTCAGCAGCAGAGAAAAGGAAGAAGACACGGCTCTTCAAAACAACTGCTAAAAGAGCTTCCAAGTATCAGCACTCTTGCCACCCAAGCTAGCTCAGTCTTCTTTGAGAACACTGCATTGAAAAATATGGCATTTAAATGCAAGATGAAATCTGAAATGCTTAGAAAGTTGAACTTTTGTTAGGGTTTATGACTTAGGTTTGCTATTTCCATTTCTTTAAGTACAAGTTTGTGCTCCTAAAGGTAAGAAATTAACTGGAAAGTAGCAACCTTTTTGATGATTCATAGCTCTTGTGAGAATTTGCTTTCTAATCCTGAAAAATGGAAATACTTTTGGAGACAGGGTCTTAAGAAGAGATGAGTCATCAGACAGTCAGTTACAAGATAGGTGATTACATGTCCGCCCATAAACTGACCAGTGAGTAAGGATTATGAATGAATCAGTATTGTTGCATGGGCTCATGAGCTGGCACTGACTCACCAGGAAATCCAGAAAAATTTATTGATGCATTTATACACACACATACACGTGCATGCATGCACACATATCTGTATGCACATTATATATGTGTCTGTGTGCATATATATATTTCATATATATCTATTTCATATATATCTATATCTTCTCTGAAATGAATCTCTCCCATTACAAATGAAGAATTTGAGGAAAAAAAGGACATGCCTATAAATATTTTAACTTTTCTATTCCTAACATATGGCCTCTCAGCAACAGGCAAGGTTTGTGAATAATTATTGGACAGAAATTTTTTTCCACAGTTTAATATGGAAATTATTTGTGAAATTGAAGTTAATTTTTACTATCTGACAAAGAGGAAGATTGAAATTGACTATCAAAAAGGAATTTATGGTAGTTGAAAGCAAAGCCTTATTGTCTGAGAAAGATGCATCTAATTACCTATCCTTTCTCTGGTCTCTTAAGAGTGCAGAATTATTTTTGAGACAAATTTGAAAGCTTGAAGGTAGAAAAAAAGTGCCTAATCATCAGATTACGGGATGAGTTTATTTTTTTTTCTTTTGGCTTAAAATCAAAATACTCATGAAATATGTAACAAGTTCAACAGAAAAGAAAAAATGGGGCACTTCCTTCAAACTGTCTCCAGGAGTCCAGACAGTATATCCTGTCTACTGTCTGAAATCTGCTCAGACAGGGAGATAAAAAAAAGAGTTTGGCTTTTGTATAGCTCTGTAGTAATAGTATTAACTACCAGGGTACTTGTTAAAATAATATTGAAATCAATAATCTATCTTTCTTTGCTTCCAGAGTTTTGTGAAATGTGCTTAATCTTTTATTTAAAAGTTCCTCAAATGAGAGTAAAATTTTACCTCAGGATGAATAGACTTTAGTTCCTGAAAAAATATTGTTGATGCTCCTCATTTGCCCAACGACATTATGCCATTTTGTATCAGACGACAAAAGGAGTAGAGAGGAGATGAGGGGAAAACTAGCTAGGAAACCCTCTGAACAGAACAGAAAGCATATTTGTAATTAATATGTCCATAACTGTTATGTAAAAGATGAAATATCTCATATCTCACTACCGGACAATTGACTACAATTCAAGGGTGCTGAGTTTTTCTGTGAAGCCAGCTGAAGCTTCCCAGTCCCAGCAATCCTTTGCTTGAAATAGGGATCACTAGATGAAAGATTGCTGGGTCAGAAGTCATCATTTGGACCAATCTGCATGTAAAACCACTTACTACCTTCCCTCAATATGAAGACATATGCAGGCTGGACTGGTATCTTGTTACTCACCTTTGAACATCGCCCTTCAAACACCTCTCAAGACTGGTGGAAGACATCTTATTTCACAGTATGACTGTTGCCAACCGTTTAGTGTCACAAATATGAACACAGTTTCATCTCTTCACCAAGAATGTGCTGTTTGTTCTGTGCACTCAGCACACACATGATTACGATATAAACACAATTTTGGAGGCCTGTATTAATCTTCTAAGAAGATGACATTGTCATGTTTACTTCTACTCAAGCAGAAAACAAAAAAAAAATTCTTATGTCTGCTACTCCTCTGCTGTCTATTAATATCAATTGTATTGAGTCACATTCCATGTCAAATCACCTAAATGTTAAGATTGATAAGAGACTCTAATATGTTCACTCCCAACTTTAGAAACACTGCAATTTACTGCCTACCTTTATTTATTTGCCAAATCATAAACAAAAGCAGGCCAAGAGAAGCATGGCTTATTTAATAAATGTTTAAAAAATATATGTGACGTAATATATTAATATTTATCTTCTTAGTAAGTGTTTGTTTCCTTCCTTAATAGCACTTAAAATCATTCCTGGAAAACCATTAATTAAGAAAGTTTAATTGCTTTCTTCATAAACTTCTCCAACTAAAAAAAGAAGGGGCTTTAAAGAACACTTTGAGGTCTGTTAGTTACATGACACAGGTTTATGTTCTTCTATGTGTTATTCCAGGAGCAGGTTTACTACAGAATAGAACAGATGTATGAGTTCCCTTCAAGACCTCTTGGGTGGAAGAATCCTCACTTGGCCCAGCTGTGCAGTCTACTAGGCCTTGGTCTAAAATAACTTGATGGAAGGTTTCCTATCCTCACCTTGGATTTTCTTTTACTAAAGCACATGTTTATGTTTTCTGTTTATTACTTCCTGACTTGTTTTTTTTTAAATTATTCTGTTTATTACTTCCTGTTCACATCACCTTGTTTAAACATTATTTTTCCCTTTTGCTAAATGAAGTCTTACAAATCCTAATTTAATTTTTTTTCTCATCAACATTATGACTAGATTTGCATCATATAAGTGTAGACATATCTATTTTTAAGAATTTTGTTGTTTAAGCTTCTCAAATGCAGTTTTACCATCTGTTGTTTTAATAATAGAGAAACATTTACTCAAGATTTTCTTTCCATTCTCCACTGAAAAAAGTGTAATTTTCAGCTTGTGATTAAATTAGTTTAAATTTCTGGGATGGTGCCTGAGAGGATGCCAAAATGTCAGACCTCAGAGAAAACACTGTTATTACTCTTATGAATCTTTTCTGCATGTATAAAGCAGACACAGTTTTATTTTGCAGGATTGCGAAACTAACATAATAAAAGGTAAAGTGGTTACTCACTTCCCTGGAATATAACCCAAAAGCGTGTCAATAATTGTAACCATAGTACCCATGATTCTAAATTTCTTTGTTATCCCAATGTTTTGCTTATTATAATATATCTTTAATTCTTTCATTTCCTGTTAGTTTTGCCGTATAAACCTATGTTCATCTGCTTCTTTTAAACTGGACAAATAAGAAATTTATATCTTAATAGTCTTTATTTATAAAGAGTCCTGCATGTTTATTGCTTACAATATTGTTTAAAATGTAGACAATTAGATTAGAGATTCTTTTGGAGTCTAAGTGTCTGCCTGTTCTTCCCTATTAACTTTAAGAAAGAGAAGTATTAAATAAAAGCAGAATAGTAAGGTTGAAAGCAGAAACAAGACAACTGTGTGGGAAAATTCATAAGAATGTTGGAAAACAAAATTCAGACCTTAATCTGCCCTCCCACAAAAAGATGAATAAATATTTCGTGAAGAGTTTTGTGCCACTCAAAATAATAATTTTCAGTCTAGCATAAAGACAGTTTCCAGGCTGCCATGGTGATGAAGTAAAATATAACTTTATGTTAGGAATTCAGAAGTCAATTTAATGCATTTTTAAAGAGTAGATACTGCTTCAGAAGAGCAATCAACGTTACCACTGCACAGTTTAATGCTCTAATACCTCGCTGTTCCCTACAAGAAAATTTTAGTTATTCCAACTTGCTCAGTAGTTAAGTAATTAACTTTTTTTTTTCATATAACACATATAAATGTTTATTTACTGATAGTTGTCCAGTGCAAGCTGTCCCTACATAGGTGGGTGAAACAGATGAGGTTGAAAGACGCTCTTTTACTTTACTTAGCTACAGAGTAAAACATAGCACATTAGTGGCCTCAGTAGCCATTCTTACTTAGTTTGGTGACCAAGTTTTTTCTAGCTAGAATATGTTCTTCAGGATGTGTAATCAACACAGACTGGAACAAGGTGAGAATTCTCTTGGTTATGTGAAACCAGAATGATTTATTTGCAGTTTATAAAATGTTTGCACTCTGGTGTCAAACCTTCATGCAGTTCAATATATAGTATATATAGGGGAGCACTTCTGTTGCTAATATTTAGTGAGATCTTGACAGACCACAGAACTGAGTGAAGACTACCTAATGAAGTTCAGCAAAAACAAGTGTAGAGTCCTGCACCTGTGGAGGAATAACCCCAGGCACCACTATAGGTTAGGGGCTGACCTGCTAGAAACTAGGTCTGCAGAGAAGGCCCTGGGAGTCCTGGTCAAGATCAAGTTAAGTAAGAGCCAGTGGCCCTTGTGGCTAAGAAAGTCAGTGGTGTTCTGGGGTGCATGAAGAAGAGAGTGGCCAGCAGGTCGAGGGAGATTATCCTCCCCCTTTACTCTGCCCTGGTGAGGACATATCTGGAGTGCTGAGTCCAGTTCTGGGCTCTGGGAATACTAGAGAGAGTCCAGTGGAGGGCTATGAGGGTGATTAGGGGCTGGAGCATCTCTCTTGCAAGGAAAGGCTAAGAGGGGATCTCATCAATGCTTATAAAGTACCTGAAGGGTCGATGTCTAGGTCATGAGATCAGACTCTTTTCAGTGGTGCCCAGCAACAGGACAAAGGGTAATGGGCACAAACTGGAACACAGGAAGTTCCATTTCAGCGTGAGGAAAAACTTCTTCATACTGAGGGAGACAGAGCACTGGAATAGGCTGCCAGAGACTGTGGAGTCTCATTCTCTGAAGATATTAGACTCTCATCTGGATGCAATCCTGTGCAACCTGCTGTAAGTGATACAGCTTTAGCACAGGGATTGGACTAGATCTCCAGAGGTTCCTTTCAACCCCTACCGTTCTCTGAATCTGTGATTCTGTTTCAATAAAAAAATTGTTTCAAATGAAGAGAGAGATCTAAAGCAGATGGACAGAAAGGGTATAAAAGTAGAATACTCAACTAGAAAATCCTTCTGGATGTTTTACAGACATCACAATGTCTGTAAATAAACATGTGAGCAGAACTCAAGTCAGCTGTACACAATGGAAATCTTGAACAGCTGTCCTAGTGAAGAATGTCTATCTGTCTGCTAAAAGCAACATTTTTCTCCAAGAGGGATTTTGAGATAGTAGTATGACTCAAAATACATAGGAAAGAAGAGACTAAGAATATGGCTCTCCAAAACCCTTGTCTATTTAGTAAAGGGCCTTTGATTCAGCATCCCAGAGAGGGGCCTTCAGCACAGTAAATATCCTGGAGGATATAAGCAGGGTGCAACACTTCAGTGTTTTCACAAAAATGTGTCTTGTTTAATGTAAGAGGTGTACACCTTTACTTTTCCTGCACTGTTGGAAAGATGTTTGTCCGAATACACAAACAGACATTAATTTTGAACAAATTCAGGATGTTTTCTCTATTCCTAGTTAGGCAGGAGGAAATTGACATTTTAAATCCTCTGATGTTTTCCTGCAGCAATCCTCTGGCCTATAGGTTTTTTTAACTTCTAAGACATAGAAGGAAGTCTGGAGGCAGCACAGAGGCAAACAAGAAGAAATTAGTGAGCATTTTTAAGCCAGAGAAATTATTTATCATCACCTTCATCTCTTGTTATATACAAGAAAACTGGTTCAGATGGGCAATAAAGGGAATGAAGGGAGAACCTCTCTCAGTGGCATCCGCAGTTGATTGAATCATACACATAGCAGCGGAAACTGGTGAATACGCTGTGAATTTGAAGACTAGCTTAATATCAAGGTGGTGCTAAGTGAAAATCATGCTGAGGCAGCAGAAGCAGCTGCTTGATGAATTTTCGCTGGTGAAGAGGTCCAAGGCTCTAACTTTGAAAAACAGCATCTAAAACTTAGCAAGGTATAGTAACATCAGAATTTCCAGGTGAGCTTGAAGAGATGAACAAGATTCAAAGACAGTTGCGGAGTGGTATGGAGTCTCACTATTACTGGTTGTATCTGGAGAAGGCAAACAGGAAAATGTCTTTTGCCAAGGATCCTTGAACTAGTATTCCCACTGGTATTGGGTTCTTCGGGAGAGTCAAGCTCTGTGGAATGCTTGCTCTGTTGCTTAAGTATGGATCTCCAGAGGCTGAGATTTCATTTTTGCTCTTATTTGAGAGGTTTTGAGACAGAGACAGCTGTAAGACTTTGCTGGCATGTGACCCTCTCCAAGAGGCTATGAATAACAGGAGCATGAGCTGGAAAATGAAAGGTGACCTTGCTGGTGACATAAGATTGAAATAGGTATTCAGAGAAGTCACTGAAATCCAAACAGGTGTAGGATAAAAATCTCTATGCAGTGAGAAAAATCATCTGAGTGCTCTGACTCAGCAGGCTGAAATGGAAATGGCTGTCCTGCTTCTTTATAGTAGAAATGCTGAGCAGCAGCAGATAGGGACTGTAGCATAAGGGGAAAACTTCCTGCCTCGTACAGTAGGACACAAGCATACAGGCTATAAGACTATACACATGCATTCATTTGCAAAAAATTTATATTCTTTATCTAACTAAAGATTGGATCTTGCAAACTGCTGAAAGCAGAGAGTACAGGTGCTATGCCAAAATATAAGCTGCCAGAGACTTTTGCTACACATCTAGGAAGTGACATGTAAAGATAAAGCACTTTGGTAAATGTTGGCAAAATCAGCTGCATTCAATACCTACTCAGAGAAATTTGGTTCCATAATAAACTATAGTCTTTATATTACCTTTGAAAGTAACTATCCTTCTGCCAACTAACTCCCTGAACAGTTTTTCAACTTTTTGAAAACCTTCCCAGTAACGTACATTAAAAAACACACAGTATTTGTGAAAGAACTAAACTGTATAATATCATGTTATAATCATGCAAGAAGTCTCATTCTTTACCTGTGGGTATTCAACATCTGAATTGATATAAACAGGCAAGGGGAAAAAAAAATGCTCCAGAAAAGCAAACTGAAGCAATTATGTTTGGGATGGATATACTACAAAGAATTCACACAGAAACGAGACACAGAACACAAACAACATGATACTGATAAAATTCCATAAATACCAACAAAACACACCTGCAGCAAAGATGATGTGCCCATCTTATTTGTGTATCCTAATGAAAAAAATAGTGAATCGGATAGAGATTAGAGTCACTTTGGGTACCATGGTGAGGATTTGTACCTATACTTATGTTGTTTGGGATTTAAGAATGAGAACTTTCAGTGAGGCGTTTACCTATGCCTTACTGTACTGTATAATGAATATAAAGTCTTGAAATGCTTTTTGCAGACAAAAATTAACAGCTTGATTTGTAGTGCATGTGCAAGGATGGAATTCACCCTTAGGCAATGGGCCATAACAAATAGTTAAAAGTAATTTAGGTCTTGCTTAAGACTTACTTTGAAATGTTATGCACTTCATAGGTTTTTTTTCCACTGAACAAGTGCCTAAATTCACCCTAACACATTTTCTGGGGCATCACTTCTTTGATTTTGATTTTCTTTTGATTTTTTTTTCTTGTACAACTTCTTCTCTTTTTTCTTACAAAATTGTCCTGCATTAAAGTAGCAACAATTGGGATGGCTTTAGAGCACTATTCAGATCAGGGCATAATGTTCATCAACACATATCGAGCCAGAGTCTAAATTCCTTGACAGCACAATGAATAGAGTTTAGCCATCGCTTTTTGAGTACTACAGTTTTCTTTTAAAAAGTGTCTTTTAAAGTCCCCTGACATACATGATGAAGGCACATTATAAAAGAGCTGAATACAGTCCCAAACACATTGATGTAGAAACAGTGGAAAAAACATCTTCAATTAGGTAGATTAAATTTTGTAGGAGTAATAAAATTTTATATAATCTATTAGGAAAAAAAAGAAAACAAAACCGAAACCCACCAAAACCCCACAACCCCACAATCAAATATTCCTATATTTCTATATGTCATCTGCTCTGCACCAAATTTCCCATCAGACTTATAGAGAAACATAATGAATGATAAAAATTTAGTATTATATCCTACTAATGTTTTCTTCTCTGGAGGATAAACTTGCTTTGTGATAAAGAGTAGCACTGAGAAAAATGGAATAAGAATAGATGCGCCATCTAAATTTCCTTTCTTAATGGAATCTTCCAACTCAATCTTCAATAAATCTTCATACAGTCATAGAATCATAGGATAGTATGGGTTGAAAGTTCCAACTCACCTACTACGATTGCCCAAAGCCCCATCCAACCTGGCTTTGAGCACTTCCAGAGATGGGTCACCCACAACTTCTCAGGGCAACCTATTCCAGTACAGCACCACCAGGAATGATTTTCTACTACAAACTCCCTCTGTCATAGAAAAGAATATTCCTTGTATTTCCTATTTCATAAATAGCGCTCTAGTCGCATTCTGTTGCTAGTATTAGGTCACAGAGACTCAAATTTTGCCCTTGAATTCTTCATATTTCCAGTGAGAAAAGGGACTAATGGTCTTTAAAGAGTATCCTAATAAAGTGTTAATTTTTAAGTAGCTAAGTTTTGGGTTTTTTTAATAGAAAATTTCCAGTGGTAGTATTTAACTGGTCACTGAACAGAAAGTCACTTAACCAGAAGAAAAAAAATAATGTAGAAATTGTTGTTTTACTATACAATATGCATTGATCTTTAACATAGGAGATCACAGTCAGGAAAAATATGTATTAATTACACAGCATGACACATTTTTCTAGAAAATGGAAAGTTTTAATCTTTCTCTTTTAGGAATAAAAAAGATGGAGACAAGTTTTAATTTCAAAAACCCTTGCTATTTGTGCAAGGCATGCCCACAGAGAAAATTAAATATCTGCCCTCGAAGGAAAAGTAGCTTTATATAAGACATTTCAAAAGAATAGTGATGCTCTTCTACAGGACTGTACTGTAACCCAGACCTAGTCCTTCTAACGTCAAGAACTTTGTCAACAGATCTGGCTTTAGTTAATGCTCATCACCCTTAAGCTTCAGATTTTCTCAAGTGAAGCAACAGAACAACTTAGGTATGACAAACACCCATAAGCTGTAACTTTTTACCCAAAAAAGGTGAGAAAAACATTGTTCCTCCTCATGTAGACTATTAAAACCAATTTAAAAATAGCTGCAATTGGAATGTCCTACAGGGATTCAGGAATGTTTTATAAATTAAATGAAACTGTTGATGTTTTCAGTGCAGAAATATCAAATTTCAGAGTGCATTTCAGTCATGTCATAGTAGTGAAGACCTAAGCCTGAAATTTTCTTTTAAAGTGCAGTCTTAAAATGAAGAGTTTAAAAAGTTGTGCATTTTTAGGGGAAATTTCAAATTTCAAAGCAATGCATTTGCTAAAAGTGTGAAAGTAAGTCAAAATAGCAAAATTAATGATGTTGCTTCATATGTAGCTGTGAATGCTTTAGATTGCAGTACCTGGAGCACATTTTCATTTCAGTGGTGATAAATTCAGACTTCATTTAGGCATATATCAATGATTGTATAATTAATTGTATAATTATTGTATTTTAAAAATTTAAAACATTTTTATTAGATCCCAATGAAAAGTGGGCTATTCTTACTTCATTTGCTATTATTACGGTTACATACTTGAATAATTTTTCACCAACACCACATAGATTTATCAGTTCACTCAAAGTAGTTATGTCTGGCTGTAGCTGTTAATTTTAAGTTTTGTCAATGTATTTTAAAAAGAATCCCTAAAAACTGCAGTGGTTACTACCCTTTTTATAAAATTTCATTTTCTTTTCCTATCTCTGGTTAGAGCTCAAGGATTCTTTCCTACTTTTGTTTTCCAGGGATATAGATAAGAAATATGAGATATAACTATTTCACCTATCCTGACTCATGGCAGACTACTTAAGAGCCTTAAAAAACCAATACAATACTCCTACTAACCCACATATGCATGCACACACTTAGGAAACGCCAACCAGCAACAACAGCTTTCATCAATGAGTCAGACTAAGCAGGGAGTATGATGATATCTTACCGAACCCTAGCATCTCTTTGAAGTCTAAATTCACCTAGAAGTTCAATTTTCTATTTGCACTACTCATTAGTTCTTAGGAAAAAGCCTCAGGTTTGAAATTCTGTCCTCCTCCAATTATTACTTTTTGTTGTTTGATCTAAAAAAACTTCTATACATTTGCTGTGAACTCAAATTCCTGACAGCTGAAGTTATAATCTCAGTGCTCTTAAAGAGGACATAATCACTCACTTGAAAACATAGCTACTTAATTTCTTAGAATTCATATCTAGTACATATATTTTAAAATGAGATACTACATAATAACTGAAAAAGATTTTGTCACAGGAAACCATAGCAATGGCTATAAGAAAGCAGAATATTACTCTCGAATACGTAGTAAAACAATTTATTTACCAGACTTAGACAAACTGAAGGTTCCTGCCAGAGCAGTTCAATAATAATTAAGGATTCCAACTCTCTCAGATAATCCAGATATAAGGAGAAAAGGAATTAGAAGACATGTATGTATCATAAGGATGATAAGAGGTTGTCTACTCAGACTTTAGGAAAGTCTTTGACATCATTTCTCATAGAATTCTCCTGGAGAAATTGTATGAACTTCAACAAGGCTAACTGCCAGGTCCTGCACTTGAGTCACAAAAACCCCGTGCAACACTACAGACTTGGGGAAGAGTGTCTGGAAAGCAGCCTTGTGGGAAAAAATCAGGGGGTATTGGTTAATAGCTGGCTGAATGTGAGCCAGCAGTGCGCACAGGTGGCTTGTATCAGAATATTATCTTGGCTTATATGAGGAATACTGTGGCCAGCAGGACTAGGGAAGTGATTGTACCCCTGTACTCGGCACTAGTGAGGCCACACCTTGACTACTGTGCTCAGTTTTGGACCCCTTGCTACAAGAAAGACATTGATATACTGGAGCTTGTCCAAAGGCAATGAAATTGGTGAAAGGTCTAGCGAACAGGTCTTGCAAGGAGCAGCTGAGAGAACTGGGTTGTTCAGTTTAGAGAAAAGGAGGCTGAGAAGAGACCTCATCACTCTCTACAACTAAGTGAAAAGAGGCTGTATCCCGGTGAGTGTTCGTCTCTTCTCCCAAGTAACAACCAAAGATGAAATGGTCTCAAGTTGCACCAGGGTAGATTTAGATTGGATACTAGGAAAAAAGTCTTCACTGAAAGGGTTGTCAATCATTGGAACCAGCTGCCAAGGGAAGTGGTTGAGTCCCCATCCCTGGAGGTATTTAAGAGAAGGGTGCTTAGGGACAGGGTTTAGTGGTGGGCAATGTTAGGTTAAAGGTTGGGCTTGGTGATCTTAAAGGTCTTTTCCAGCAAAAATGATTATATGATAAGGAATACTTTTAACAGTCTGCAGTTAACTAATCTGACAAAATTCCAATATGAGTATTTATTCTCCATAAAGTAAAAGTATTCATTTTGAAGAAATGCTGCCAGGATTTTACACTTGCACATCCCTTCTGCTAGGGAACTGGAACTGGTAAGAAACTCAAAAGAATTAGAAAAGTCATACTTCCTAGTATTCCTGCACTTACTAAATAACTATACTTCCTAGCTAACCTTCCTAGCTATTTATTCTTGCAGTAGACTCTCTGAGGAGCTTATCAAATTGTTGCTCATAATGGTACACAAACCAGTGTATTCTTATGTACTCATGTAACACTCTAGTGGAACAATATGTCAGATACTAGTCTCAAAATTACATATCCTTAGCAAGTTTTAAGAACCAAAACATTAAGCCATAGAATGTTATTTTTCAGTAATGTCAGGATGCAAGAAAAAGAAAGTTTCTGATTAAAAAAATCAATTTCTCTGTGAAATAGTAGATCAGTTTAAGCATCTTCTACATTTGTTGCTTTGTGTTTGTTCCATTTTATACCTCCTTCTTACAGTAAGTGTTCTGAAAGACTTTCCCTCAAAAGGGATAAAAATATAGCATCATAGATGGTTGGGGTTGGAAGGGACCTCAAAGACGAGCTAGTTCCAAGTTCCATACCATGGGTGGGAAAAACCTGCACCAGATCAGGTCGCCCAAAGTCCTATCCAACCTGGCCTCGAACATTTCCAGCCAGGGGGCATCTACAACTTCTCTGTGCATCCTGTTACAATGCCTTACATTTTCCCAGTCTTCCTTTTATCACTGACATACCTATGGAAGCTTTTCTTCCTGCCCTTGCTGTCCATGCACAGATACAATTCTATCAGGGCTTTAGCCTTCCTACCCTGACCCTGAATAATTTCTCTAAATTCCTCCCAGGCTACCAGCCCTTGCTTCCACCCTCTGCAGGCTTTTTTCTTTCCTGTCTTTTCTTTCCTTGAATGTGAGTTTGCCCAGGAGCTGTTTGTTCATCCATGCAGGTACCCAGGCATCTCTGACTAACTTTTTTCTTTGTTGGGCTGCCTGCAACTGACTTCTGATGTAGTGTTTCCTGAAAACAATACATGCAATTCACTGTTAAAAGATTGTTCCCATTAACTAGTAGTATGCAGTAGGTACAAAGGTTGAGTTTTTGCAAAGTATGTTTCTTGATTGGTCAAAGTTTGACCAGACCCTCTGAATCTTCCTATACTGTAACAGAAATAGAAGTAAATAGATGGAAGATATGGAAAAGAAGTCATATGTTCATTTAAATCTTTTTCATAGTGAAGATATGTGAATGACATTGAAGTCTCCCCTCATGGAATAATTGAGAGTCCCTGTTTACATGTATGCTAACTTTTTCGTTAAATCAATGGGGAAAAATAGCTGTTCATATAAATAGAAGAGAGATTAAATAATATGTCCTATTTTTAACTTCATTTACTTAAAATTTCTTAAGAAATTCAGTATAACACCCAAAATAATTGACTCCTTTTGAGGAAAACCCAATTTTTAAAATTACCATAAAACTATACTAATTTGCAATAAACTCTTAATCAGGTGCACTGAATTCTTTCCTCAACTACATCAGAATTTTATTCCTTCCAATACTACCCCCTGCAACACTGAGAAAGATATTTTATATATAGTCCAATACTAAGGAGTCAGGATGCCATTTCCAAAGTGGTCAGAGAATCAAAATGGAGACATACTAAAAAAAAAAGAAGAAAAAAAGTATGATGGAAGAAAGATTTTCATTTATATATAAATGATAAAAAATCTGTTGTGCTTTTACAGCATTGAGCATAAAATAATGCCTCAAATAGTAGCTCCAAGTACTCAAAGCATCCAGTTCCAGACTTCCTATCTTTTTTTCCCCAGAAAGTGAGGTGTAGAAGGGCTGACATTTCAGAGGAATCCAGGCTCCTCCACTTTTCTACATGTTTTTTTAGAAGAAGAAACACTATCTGCATCTGGTATTATCAATGTGCTAATCATCCAAGAAAAAAGGCAATTTCCTTCTGTTTTCCAGAATGTTAAGAAACCAGTCAGTCTCAGTAGCACATGACTGAAGAATTTATTTTCCTTCATGGCTGAAGCCTCATTTCCCCAGCCCATTAAATAGCCTAGTTTATTTTTTCCCAAGAAAGGTTCAGCTTACAAACTAATCAGTTCAGATCCTGTAACATTACTGGAAAACAAAACAGCACTGTAGGTCCTACCTACATATTTTTTAACAAATAGGATTTACAAGACAAATAAATGTTTTCTGGCAACAGTTGCAGAACTATTTCCGAATGTCAGGCACATGATGGGTGAAACCCACATAATTTGTGTCTTGGTCTGAAAATGTTTTTCTTCAAAATATGTGCAGCCACTGAATTTATAGCCAAACAAGCCAATGAAATATTACAAGCTATTCCACACCCATAACATTAACTTCCAGAGTATATACAGTAAATGCATTATTCTATGCCAAACACTGAGTAGGCAGTGCTGTATTTATATTTCAATTACTAGCATAAATACAAAAGAGTCCAACATTGGTTTTATCATGAATTATATATATTTGGTACATAAAAAACATTTCCTCGGTGAATGTTGTATCTGAAATCTCAGTATCTATTATAGCCTAACAAAAATATTTCCCTGCATCATTTGTATATTTTATCTTACCATACATATGTTCCATTGCATAATTTGAAGGTTTGTTTACTCTAAACTGTTTGTTGGCCTTATTTATTCCCCGATGGAAGCCATAATAAAGACCTTTCCATTGTTTTTAAGTCTTTTTTTTGTCAGTGTGTATCTTGACATATATTTAATTTATCTGCATATTCCTCAATGTTTGTTGCTGAAGTATTTTTGATGTTTCCTTGGGCTTTAATGGACCTTGCTATGTTGGTGGTAATCTAAACGTAAAAAAATCCGACAAACTCCACAAAAGTTCCTGTAGAGGCATTCCAATATCCAAATGAATCAATGGCTCTACCTTCAAAGAGCCTGCCAAGAAATAGCCAGTTAAGAAATCCCTAAAGAAATAAATGTATAGACATAAAATTGGGTTTTTGAGCTACAGAATATTAGGAAATAGAGAAGGGAAAGACCACCAGTTCTCAATAAGGCCAAAAGTAATCTTAGCACATGGCACAAAGAGCAAAATCTACAGACTTATGCATGTAGGTGAGTCAAGTTCCCACTGGAAATTTGGGAAAACTGAAATTCAAATCACTGTATAAGGTTAGAACGGTGAGCAACCCCATGAGTAGATCTGCAGGCAGAGTTTACACATGGCATTCTTTCTGAATTACTACATTATCCTAAAGAAAACACATTTTGATTTACTAAAAGTCTAATTGTACAAAGCAGAGTTGATTCCTAAGGAAAGCTTTTGTGATGACCAATAGGCAGGCATAAATATGAAGTAACTACTCAGAGTCTCTTCTGTCCTGTTGTCATGTTGTGATCATTCTGCTCTCCCATGCGCTTCTGAAGCAGAGGACAGGGGACTTCTAAAGGCTGTCGGAAAATATGTTATGATAACCATGGCTGCAAAGGCATTCATAGCCAGACACTGTCAACAGACAGGCTCCCCCAGTCAACAGCAGCCTCCAATCTCCCCACATTCACAGACCTTAACACAGGATTCCACTTTTTACTCTTTTTCTCACCATACAGGCCAGCCCTCCACCTGTATGCTTAACAGCAAGAGAAAATCAGTTATTGTTCATTTCTGTTATACAACTCCCATGATGATTAATGATGTCACAACTGGATGATGGCCGTCATTGTAACAGTAAGATTGTTACATATCTTATTGACTTGATAATTTGCTATAGAAACTGATTAAAGGATAAATTTTCACTTCTGATATTAGAAAAATCACAAAGTTGACTCCCTATGTAAAGGAGATATTTTCTTTTACATGCAATAAAAAATAATTCATTAATATTTTTTAGGGGTAAGTAGTTCTTTATATTAGTGCATTACTTCATTCTGGAATAACTTAAAACCATAACTGTGTCACTTCTGTCTGCAAATCTCCAGTTCTAGACAAGAATCTACATGCGATTTCCTAAAAATCTTGGTACCTTTCTTAAATATTTGTAAAGCATCTTAATTTCTTATAGAAATATATTTCTTAACCAGTTCCTTATTTCCCATAGCTGCTTTTCTTTTGCTAGCACCTGTGAAGATTCTGCTATTTAAAATTAAGAGCTTGATATAGCACTTGATAATAAAAAAGCTTTTCTTCTAATCTTCTCCCTATTAGTGGACTCATTTTGGAACTGATCACATACATGTCAGTATCGGTATTATCAGCCACTTCCTTTCCTTTCCCCCTCTAAGAGAGCATCTTATTTCCTACTTATAAAAGCAGGTGTGAAAGAATTAAACATACAAAGCTTTGATATAAAATGAAAACACAAACTTGTTTTGTGTATGCATTATGCTTTTACATTTCTCTTCACCAACACCTTTTCCGATCAGATGCACTTAGCATTAAATGGCTACTTCTCTATGCAGTTGATTTCATTTCACTGCCACTCAGCTGCTTGTCTTCTGGTGGTGTTTTTTAAATCAGCTTTTGCTTGCAACCTCCTTATGTTCTGTCTCTTTCTATGCCACTCAGACTTCCTTGCTTTAATTTGGTTTTCCTCTAGCTCTACATTCTTTACCTCTAGAATTACATCTTTCCACAAGTCCCTGAAGCGGCCATGCATGAATCAGTGAATGAGAACAGAGTTGACTAGATGCACCTCTAGCACTAGGGAGTGCACATACAGACTTATTTCAGTATAACAAAGTGGACTTAACGTTTTCTTCTTATGAATTACTCAGAATTATTCTAGTCAACAATCATCACCAAAACCACTTTCAAATTACTGCATTCCGATACAGCAATACTAGCCATTATTGTTCTTAATACAATTAATAAACTTTCAAGCTGTAGTAACTGATGCTAAGTTTCCTAATAATTTAGTTTGTCAGTCCATTTTCTGTTTTGATTACTACTTTCTGCACTTGTTAATGGTCTGTCTTGAACTCTTGCCCTTTTTAGCTAAGGCTCTAAACCTGATGTCCTTCATATCTCTTGACTGTCCAGCATCAAAATGAGTAATAGACCTATTCAGATGTGACTCCTCCAATATAAGCAAGGGAAAACATGTAGCTAATGACACTTTTTCTATGAGTTCCCCTTTAATGTATTGTCTGTGTCTTATTTATTTTGAGGTGAAGCTTTTTTGAGCCAGAATCTGATTCTTTCACTTCTTACACTTCTACATTTTTATGCCAAGCAGAAAGGGACCTGATTTCCATTAGTCTTTATTAGAATAAAACCCAATTACTGCTTATGTAGGATTTGGTGAACTCACGTTTGTATTATATGACCAGCAGATACTAAAGGGAAAAGGAAAGTTGCAATAAAAATGTTACAGACCAATATGTTACATATGTGATAATTTCTGTAAAAATACTCTCAGTGAAGAACTAGACACATTTTTTATTCTATTGGACCATCATAATTTGATATATTTGTTCTGATAGATTTTTTTTGTGCAAATGTATTTTGAAAGAATGAACTGTAACTCCAACAATAACCATATGATTGAAAATTTGAGCAGTAGTTCAATGATTTAAAAAAATATATAATCATGCAAGACACATTGTTCCCTCAAGTTCTGTCAGATAGCTCTACACATTACCTTTAGAAAAAAACCTGCTGGTAGCCACCTAATATTGGTATTGTCATGAAAGTCAAACTTCAAGAAAGCTCTATTACTTGCATTATAAAAAAAAAATAAATAAATTCCATGTATGGATTTTCTGCTTCTTGCATAAATTTTGTTCAGATTGTAGGTTAATAACATTAAGAAAGCAAACAATAACATCGTTGAGTGGATTCTGTAGGGATCCCTGATTTTCATTATGTTTCGTTTCTTCTTGGGCATGCTAACAGAAGTTAGGGGTAGTGAACTTCTTTTGTGCTCTTGCAAACATTTACAATCCCACTTACCAACACCACACCTACAAATACTCAGAAAGACAGTAATCAAAAAAACCTCACTGATTTAGAAAGTGTTCAAACACAGATATTTGGTAAATATATTAATTACATTTCTTTCCCCAGTGCTTACCCTCTTGATAGAACCATAGAAACCAATCACATCATTTTACACAGTCCTTCTGTGTTCTGACTATAATTTGTATTAAAGTTCCTTGAATATTGTTAATTAGAGCAATGCCAAAGATTAGATAACATTAAAGTACGTATAATCATCTGCATAACTATGGATAAGGCAGCTTCCAGAGCAAGGTTTTGAAAAATTCAATCTTGATTATGAGCAATTAGAGTGAACAAAGCTGTGACTAGGCCTGCTCCACTTTCCAGCACAGGGCTTGAGAATGTCTGATGCATATTTCTGACGGACATGAATGCAGATATCCAAAATACTCCCATCTACAGCATGGAAAATGTAAGTGAATAATCCTTTTAAAATAAGTAAGTTATGTACAGTGACATTTTATGCTCCAACTATGACTGAGGCATATAAAATACATCCTTCAAAATTCTTACTTCCAATAGGCAAGAATTGAGAAAAGGTGATTTAAGTTTTGAATCATCAGTTTTAAGGAAAATGGAATCCTTATTCCCAAAGGTATCTTATCTACCACTGAAGCCTGTAAATTGCTTCCTTTACTTCTGATGCATTATGCTTGTGTGTGAATGAATATAGTTTTCTCTGAAATATTAAAGTACTAGTTTGGCCGAAAATTAATTTCCTAGGACACAATAATAACATTGCATTAAATTTTTTATCATAATCTAGTTAACAATTAAAAAAAAAAAAAGAAGTTTCAATCACCTGAGTTCAAATAAATATTCTACCATGCTTCTAGTTTCCAAGGCTATATCTAAAATTATATTACACTTCCACAAGTGAAAACAAATTACTTTTAAAATCTACTAGCTTTCTGGAGCAGGAAAAATAGAAAAAACTATGGTTAGAATAAGCAAATTAATTCTCTTTTTGAAATGATCAGCTCCGTTACATTTTTCTTTATTCAAAACGCTAGGCAGCAAAACCCATACCTTTTCATTAAACAAGTCTATCTTTTTCTCTCAACAGTTCCTAATGATTTCTCTGCAAGTTTTCTATTAGTCTATATACAAGAACATCAGACAAAATGTATTGCTTTCTCTCAATCTTTAGAACACTTTCTCAAACTCAAGGATTATGCAGGATATCCATAGAATAATTAACACTATACTATGTTTATATAGGTTTTTTCCATTTTTTCATGGCCTATATTACACAGTCACTTTCTAAGGTATCCAATGAATAAGGCTTTATTTCACAGTCATTGATCTGAGTTTTGATTTCTCATTCAAATCAACTTTTTTCCTGAACTACTGCTGTTACCTAAACTGAAGCTTATGCAAGAGTGGCAAAATTCAGTTTTGATAAGTTTTTTTTCTTTAGAATTGGAGTCTTTCTTTTGAAAGATTCTTAACCCCCTCTATCACAAGCATTTCACTAATTGCCCTTACTTTACTTATAGAAGATACAGCACAGAAAAAAAGACAATGTGTTTAAAGGCCCCTCTAAAAAAATAAAAGCTATTATCCAAATTTTCCCTCTGTGCCTGCCCTCAAGGAAGTATCTATGACTCTAATTAGCCTTTTCTGATACTTAATCTAGGCTTCAAAAGCCACACTGCATGAGTATGGTGGATTGTATTTCCCTGACAACACCTGCCACAAGGATTACAGAGAAATTGACAGTTGATCAATTATGCTGACTTAACTTTTACTGACTAGATATTGAGTACAAGTACAGTTCGTAAAAGTATGGAGGGAATTTTTCTACTTTGCTTTGAAACGGCTATTTTTTTTTAATTGAAGAACAGCCTAAGAGAATATTTGCATTTCACATTTTCTTTTTCCAAGCCTATGAAACCTCACATAAAAATGAATGAAAATAGAAGTAAGGAGACTTTGCACAGGTGCTTATTTTGCTAAAAAGTGAAGGGATTTGCTACAAAATGCAGTCCTGCTTGTGTGAGTTGCAATCAGCTTGGCTTTTTTTTTTTGTACCTGGTGAAATGAAAAAAGAATGCATTTCTAGTTAGTGTTAGGTCTCTAATGGAAATGTTCTGGTTTAGATCTTAGATAAATTGCATGATTTATCTTAGTTCTTTTGTTTGACAGTTAATGGAGCACTATTGAAAAATCAAGTTAATCTAATATGGATGTATAAACACCAAAATACCTTTGCTTATATGCATTGGTAAATTATATATATTCATAGATACCATGGCATCCACATTCAAGAACTGTGAATAATACTGTTACTGATATCTTTAAAGTTAACTAAACTATTAAAATCATTGCAAGAAGAACAAGATTTAGAATGACTAGAGAAAGCAGTTTCTGAAGTAATGCATTTTTAAATAACATTTAGAAAGTGATTAAAGAAAAAATATATGTAAATACATGTAGAAATTAGAATCTTTGACAAACAAATGAAACAAACATCTTTCTTTTGTTGCAGATTATAATGCAGAATAGCATGTGAGTTAGCGGCCAAAATCTTACCCTATTTATGATATAACTACATGTAGATTTTAATGAGAAACTTGTGATTTTGGTTAGCTTGGTACATATACAATCAGATAGCTTCATTGTGCTAAAGATAAAATGGATCCATCTACGGTAACTTGCTCAAATAATAATAAATTAGATATCTAATTTGTGTCACCTTAATTTTTACACCACTGTTATTCAATTACTATCATATATCAGCAAGCAAATAAGTAGTTCAAACATAAAAAGACCCCTGTTTGTGATCAACAGCTTATACACACTAAGAAATTACATTTAACTGCTTATTTATAGATTTTTTTCTCCCTCGTTCCCTAGAATACATTCAGAAAACCTGACAAGCATTAGAAAAAATATGCACAGATATAAAATGCACAAAACTATGCTCATTTAGGGGAAAGAAGTATAGACTAATTATGGAAGATAAGGACAGTAAGCTGTCCTTATCCCACTCCTGTCTGTTTCTCCTCTGGGTTTGTGGTGCTCAGCCACTGCTAGGGGTGAACTACCACATTCTCTTAATGAAGAGAAATTTTTTTCACCAATTTAGAAACACTGCAGAGAAAAAGAATCTATTCTAGACAACTATTTATCTTACCTCAATTAACCCTTAGTTTGTCATCTGTGACAGGAAAAAAAGCTTTTTATCAAATGGCCTGACAAACAGAAATTTTGAATCTACTTTGAAATGCATAAATTCCTAAATTCAAGGGCTTCCAGGAAATGTCCCTACAGAAAAACCCTTTCTCATGTGAATCTAGTTCCTCTTGGAAAACACAGTTGCTATGAATATATGTAGCTCTTTATCACAGGGTAAAAAGAGCAGAGATGGATGCAAAAACCTTAGGGAGCTAGGATATGAAGTGTTTACTCATTGAATATAATTAATAGGAAGCCACTTCCAACACCACTCAGTCTTCGGACTGTCAGTTATTGAGGAACCCTGTGGTGGATGAAATCTTACTTTGAATCACTATTTCCTACTTCCAGAAAATAAATGCAGATCAGAACCACAACCAGGGACAATGAAACTCGATAAAAGCCTGTTGCAACAATCTCTGCAAGGGAAGTGCTAAAAGTACCTTGACATCTGTCAGGTACTGGAAATATGCCTTACCAATCGCCAACAGAACTGTACCCCCCTTTTTCCTCTCACCTAACCAAACCTCATTCCTAGCACACCACATCATCACCACTGGTCAGTTTGAAGTGGCTTGTGCCAAGGACCTAATGACTATTCAACGAGCCACCCTGAAGACATCAGGAGAGCATTCCTTCCACATTCCACCCAAAAGATATCAGGAGCCACTCACACATCAGACATTCCATCATTCACCCTGAAGCATTCACACAACCAGGTGGAAGGTTGTGGCTATGCCAAAGATGACTACAAAAAGGGAGCATTCTGCCATGAAGAAAAAAAAGGAAGCAACAGAGAATAAAAACATTGAGAGACAAATGAAGGGAACATTCTCCCCTCCCCCCCCTCAAATTGGACTCAGAGACACCGAAGAATACCCTGCCATTGGACGGAATGCCGTAGCCTCGTGGTGGTAGATATAGCCCGGCACCAACCTCTCTCTCTCCCTCTTTTCCACACTCTCTCTCTCCCTCTCTCTATCTCTCTTTTCCAGCCTTTTGTCTTTCATCCCCAAGTCCCCTGCACGTTTGTTGTGGGCCAAATAAAGCAACTTTAACCTTGACTCCATTTAGAGTCTTAATTCTGTTCCCCGAGAATTGCGAAGAACTGATCACGATAAAACACCTAATAATTGGACGTCTCTTGGGGGTTAAGCCCAGCTGCCCCCAGCCACCCAGAGCAGTCTTCAGTTAGGTTGGAACACAAGGGGGTTTAACCTCTGCCAAATTAAGTCTTGTCCAGGTTGTGAATCGTGACAACATCCAAGCACAAAATGGTGCTAAAGCAAGTAGAGGATAAATTGTTGTTTCAAGATCTGTTTTAATACCCAAGGATTTTATCAATAAGGCCAACTGTTTGACATTGCCAACTATAAGAAACTCAAGGATGGCTCTACACTCACCTTTCACTTGGGCCTCATATTTAATTCTCAGGAAAATTTTGCTTCCTGATGCACTTGTCTATGATTTATTACCCCAGGTTAGTTTTTAGTTTAGTTTAGCAAAGGTGTATAATATCTATCTGGACAATCCTTACCGAGGAATTGGAAGGTTTCAAAAAACAAATGTTTAAGCCTTTGATGTACGGAAATAGACTCTATAACTGGGAAGTTATAAAGTAGGTATGTTTACTGTGCGCAGGTGCATGGGGGATCGCTCCGCCACAAAAGCGTGCACCCCGATGTAGCGAACGGACCCCACATTTATACAGTAAAACAATGAATATTCTATTAACGCCTATACATAATTATTACCTAAACCCGCCTACTCTTGCTTCTCATGCTAATTAGCTTATCAGTTCTTCGTGCTTGCGCAGATCCTTAATGTGAGGGTCTTGTGAGCTTGCAGTGTTCTTATCAGTTTGAGCTAATTTATGTCCTTGTTAACTATCTGTTTTCCTCTAGTAAGGAGGTTTATGGACCTAATACGAGTCCTTTGTCAGCCATCTGTTTTTCTTTGACGAAGGGATGTGACGTATCTGTGATGGATCATTCTGCCCTCCAGTTCTTGCTCTTTATCTTCTCCTCGAGATAGTATGAGGCTTTTCACAAGTAAGCTCCTTGCTATGAAAAAAACAGACTTCCTCCTCCTCCATGATTACCTAGCTGAGTTCTAAGGGCTACCCCACGACTACACTACACATACACCACACTACCTATACTTATGATCCTATCCCCTCACATCACCTTGATAGCCAAAAGATAAATGTAACATGCTTCCTTTGGATCTACAGAATAAAATACATCACACAGCAGCCCCTTGGTATCTATATAGTTTGCATACTACTAATAAAATGATGACACCTGACCTGCTTTGAGTAATTTACAAAATCAAGATCAGCATTCAGAGTATTAATTTAAAGACACTACTAACATTATGCACTCAATTTTCACACAGCTCTTTCTTTAATCATCACTTCCTCAAAACTACAGGAATAACTATGGGAATATCTAAAATGTCTCCAAAATACTGCCATTTTTATTTTATTTAATAATAATTAAACTATTATTTTATAAACTGTCCTGAAGAAGAATTTAATAAATCTAACCAAGCCCGTGCTATACTTCAGAAGTGTAGACAACTTCATCATCTTGACTGAAAGCATGGATTTCTTTTCAAGTTGTTTCATGAATCTGGTAATCATCACCTCTTCAGACTGTCTTTGGAATATTCTTACATCAGCATTGATTTGCTGAGCTGAAAAATAACAGAAAAATCCCTTAAAAGTGCAGAATGTCTCACAAACCTTCAAGGAACATTGTTGTACATGTTACATTATTGGACACAAATACTTCCGCTACATTTAATTTTACTTTGAGTATGCAAAGGATCAGGACCTTGATCTGGATACTTAATTTTCTTATGATAATCTTATTTAGCAAAGCAAATAAACATATATTCAAGAGGGCTGTTTAATCAGTTCTGAAGTTAATGAAAATAGTTGTATTTTTAAACATTTTAAATAAATTAAATCTATTTATATTTATTGCCTGATAATCAGCAGGAATAAGACATTTGGATTTGATTCATTTTTACAAATATAGGTTTGAGGCATCCTTAGAGACACTTATTTAACACAGTGCCATTTCATTGTAATTATAACCTGCTGATGTGTTTTGCAGTCCTTCCATATAAAATGCAGAACAAGTATGGAAAAGGTCAACAGTATTCACCTCCTCATGCCTCATCTATGACAGTAAATAGAGTTTTTATTCTAAATTAAATCAACGCATTTTATACATAAAAAGACCAAATGCTGTTTGCTTTACTGAGGCGAATAATTCAATTTAGTTCAATAGGACTACTAAAACATAATGTAGTGTATCATTTCTCCCTCCATACTTAACTGCTGAGATTACCATTTGGAGTCTGTATATTCTTTGATTTTGCTTTTTTTTTTTTTTTCTCACAATATTTCCATTTGATTGTTTTATTTGCCACAGATTCTACTACTGAATATTTCTAAGACAATATAACAAATAATTTATGGCAATATTTGAAAGCAGTGTAAACTACAGGTTTTAAAACCAGTAACTGTCTAATTTACCGGAATAAATTACTGGAAGTGAAGAATCTGAAAAGTCCTATTACAACCCTGCAAAGACAATGGTCATGTTGAAAATTAACTGTAGAATATTCCTAGTTTCTGGGGTTTTTCTTTAAAAAAAATATGTTTAGTAGTAGGCAGGATATAAGAAACCAATGAACTGTATTAATTTGTGTGTGTGTGTGTGAATTGAGCCTTTATCACCTGAAGAATCTTAATGCTCTGAAAATCTGTTTTACTTAAAGTTTATATTGACTAAACAACTTTTTCTATAAATGGTATAGAAGCACACTTGTATTCACCGGTGGGTTTATAGTTCTCAGGTTTTCATTAGTTAATGTACTGATTTGCAGATGCAGAACACTTACGTTATTGCAATGTATGACAGTTAGTGGTGAGACCAAAATAAACCCCACATCAATACACCAAAATTCCAATACGAAAACAATGCACTGAATGAAAATACCCTCACTATCTTTTCAATGGACCTTAAAGTGCGATTCAGGTGGACTTGTGGAATTAGGATTTATTATTAATTGTACACAATTCTATAGATAATTACTATCTTGAAACAATTAGATCATACTCTTCTAAGGCCAAGATTTTTAATAAAACTTCTGCAGTGCATTCTGTCCCAGGACTGTAAACTTTCCCTGCATGATCTCCCAATCAAATCCCAATTCCAATATCTAGACTGATATAAAAATAATCTAAGTTTTTAATCTTGAAAATATGAACTAGAATTCACCTCAAACAGAGGATACTTTTGATTACCAAGTTTTCTTTTAGAAATATTAGAATTGTACAAAACTTATTGACAGGGTATCCGTTTTCAGTATTCAGTCTGTACCTGTCCAGTTGAAAACAGGCATTTTAGTAACAACTAGATTTAAAAAGATAAAAATCTTTATCTTTAAAGAAGATAATATTTTGATTCAGAAGCAGAACACTCAAGGAAGCACACTATGACTGTTATCATTACTGGATGACCACTCCTGAATTATACAATATAAGAATATATTTCACATTTAGGTGAGCAAATAGAAAAAGGTCTGTAAAGGCATGTGCTGGACCGGTATATGAATAGGTAGATCTTCAGATTCTTAGGAAAGCAAACACATTCTACATCTTGAACAAGGTCTTTTCATTTTGTGAAATGAAAATGAATATATGAAAATAATTTATATATTTTAAAGTAACATCCTAGAATATTTTTACCACTTTAGCTTAACCTTGAATTCCATTTATTAGAAGTAACCATTCTACCTGTTCTGCAGGCAATGCTATTCTGGAAGCAAGTTAGCCTAAGGAGTGAAGAAAATTTCCTGGATATAAATTTATTATCACCACATGGAATAATTAGACTCATCATAGAATCATCATAGAATGGTCTGTGTTGGAAGGGACCCCAAGGATCTCAGAGTTCCAACCCCCCTGCCAGAGGCAGAGCCACCAACCTCCAGGCCTGGATCTATACAAGGTTGCCCAGGGCCCCATCCAACCTGGCCTTGAACACCTCCAGGGATGGAGCATCCACCACCTCTCTGGGCAGCCTGTTCAAGGACCTTACCAATCTTTCCGTAAAACACTTCCCTCTAATATCTAATCTAAACTTTCCCTCCTTTAGCTTTAATCCATTCCCCCTTGTCCTTCCATTAACTGAAATCAGCACTGAAAATCTATCATCAGATGCAGATGAGCACTGTTTCTCATACTGTAATAAAAATCACTGGCCAGAGAGGTGAGGAACACAGGAAAAAAGTTTGAGTATACTGTGTAAAATTATAATGAATGAATATGAAACTGGGTGAACAGATGCAGGTGCATTATAGAAGGATGGGAATCAACATTCTTCTATCTATATTGTGTTCCTTTCGAACGGGAGTGGCTGAGCTGGCAGACCCTTCTGTAGATGAGCACATACTATGTTTCCCTGTCAACCTGAACCTCCTGCAGAAGAGACAGATTCAGAAGATGTGAGTCACAAGAGGCAAAGAAAGTAAGAGATACAACAAGGAGGCCCCCATATGACCTCAAAGCCAGGCCTGGAGGCAAGGAACTAGCCCAGAAGGTTGTAAGGACTGGGAATTTAGCTGTGAATTTTGTCAGTGGAATGCTGGATGATAACCAATATCCCAAGCTAAAAGCCACAGGGCACTGCAGGGGCTGGCAGTGACCTGGAGTCAGGTGTCGGCCCATCAGGAGCTCCCCTTTGCCTGGTAGCTGGAGACTGTATCACTACCTCAACCAGGAGCAGGGCAGTAAGGGGGGCACCGGGGCAGCCTCAGCCCTGGAGAGGCTGGGACAGAGCTGGGACATGAGTCCATGGCCCAGCAGGGCTATGGGGAGGTGGAAACCATCCCTGATGCAGTGTTGCTAGGAAGGGGCTGACATGGAGCTCTGGGGCCTGGGCAGGTGGCGGGAACTCCAGGAGGTAGGCAGGGCCAGGGGTGCCCTCAGGGCCCTGAGAACTGCTCAGACACATAAATACATTGCTGAATCAGGACATCAACAAGAACATATTGACTGAAATACTGAAAGAGACCATGCAGTGCCTTTCAATTTGCTGAACAGCTTAGTGAATGATTTAATTCCTGTTTGCATTTTCAGTTCCCTCTCTGTTTCCTAATTATTCTATAAACAGAATTAGTTATCTACTTAATTGAAACAGAAACAAAATTTAGTGTATTTCTAAATTTGTAAATTATAATTGGGCTGCTTATTAAATTGCATTTGCACAAATTATACCTCTTTATGTATAAAAGGAAACATAACTAAAGGATTTAGTATTTTAAAACAGCTGTGAGTGCACATGTTGGAGGCAATATGTGCCAGGTACATGATTATCATTCAGGGGAAAAAAGAACAGGTTCAAGAGTTTTCATTAAAAAGGATTAAAATGAGGAGGCAATTCAGAGATGTACACCTTTGAAAAAGTCTGAACAATTTTCCCATGTCCTGCGCTCTGAAGGCAGGAAGACTTTGCCTTGTTTAAGCCTTTTTAATAGAGTAAAACATAAATTTAAGAGCTTTCAGTTGAGAATTCACTGCAGCTTGTACATTTTTTATTATTTTTATACCATGTAAAACAAATGCAAATGATATAGTTGCAAGAGAAAAACAATAGCCTGTTAACAAGCATCCTTTACAAGTTGTATTTTATGATTAGAGATCACTAATTTGAATTTTAACCATGAATTCACGTGAACATCACACCAAAGCATCATTGAAAATCCTTGTGGTATCCTGAAATATTTGATTTTGTATTCACTTTTGACTGAAAGAAATTTACAGTGCACAAAGTCTTAGAACTGTCTTTTCATTACACACATAAAGAGACCTGCATGCATTGTATAACCAAATGCATGTTGCCATTAGATATTAATAAAAATCTTGCTACAAAAAGGAATATTTGAATAAGTCATTTAGAAGTTGAAGTCTTGCCCTTTTGGCAAATCTATAACCTATTACTATAATATTAGACAAATTTTATAGCCATGCAAAGATAAGATTTAGAACTGAGACTTAGGAATTGAGACTTAGAACTCCTACATAAAGTTAGAGATTTGATGCAGTGTATTTTTCACTCTAGCACAGCATTCATAGTTAAAAATTTAATGTTCTAGAAATATTTCTCATCTGATTCGGAGGATTCACTATGCATATCATTCTGATGGCAAATTTCCTTCACAAATACAAAACTGCTATTTTTTTTTATTTTCCCGTAATTTACATCACAGCCACTGGCCAGTGCTTTCTTGTTTAAAATATTACATCTAAGATTGGATGGCATCTATCTATTTCCTATCTATGTTGGTAATTATATAATCAGGCCAAAATGTTACTGGAGAACAGGAAGGAACAAGGAGTACAGTTCTTGGCTTGCAGATCAGTTCAGAGCTCATTGCTTCAAAATATGCTTTTTTGTACATTTGAGCCCTGTATAGACACATCCAACTAAAGCAACCGAGTTATGTTAGAATACAACTAATTTAGTGCTGTGCCAAAAGATATACTTGTATCATATCAGAAGGGGGCAGCCACCCAACAGAATGTTACACTGCACTTTTAAAGCCCACATTATTGATAGATGCATACAACAATTTTTAAACAAATATTACACTCTAAAATCAATATGTTAAAAGTGATTTGGGAGCTGAACATAAGACTAATCTTATTTAAAATGCTAACATACAGTTTTCTATTGTTAAATCTGATAACCACCTTTTTTTTGCCTCTAAGCCAGATGATATATTAGACAGAACTTAGGGTAAAATAATGCCTCTTTCATATTTTTTTGACATGAAAAATACCCAAAACAAAACACCCCCCCATTATAGAACAGTAATGACCAAACACCCCTAATTCTCTGATTACTTGATTCTAACGTAAAGCTCTAAAAGGAAAGCATTAAGCCAAGCAGCAAATAAATCAGAAGTATTTGGAATTTACAACCTCCCTGTACAAGAGTGAATAAATTTCAAAGGAGTAGGCTAACGGTGAAACATTTAATTCTATAACATTCTTCTTTTAGCAAAATGTCACAAGAATCAAATCTCCTAATTTTTTTAAAAGTCTGTATCATCTTTTTTTCATTAGCACTTTGATACAACACCAACGCTTCCAAAGGATTGTCATTTATACAAAAACTAGGCTGATTTTTACATCTAGAACATCCTAAGATGAAATGAACTTCAGATTTTTATCAGCTTGAGTTCTGAGTCATGAAATGATCTTAAAAATGCAACCAACCAGAGCTATCCTCAGTAATCTTTGACGAAGGGTTTTTTTTTAAAAGAAAGACCAAACCCCTTGCCTAGGTAAAATAATTATTAAATTAGATAGTTGAAAAAATATATTTTGTAGAAATTTACATATTACCTGTTATACTAGCCATAAGAAGCTTTCAAAGATATAAGTAACAAATTAATTTGTTTTTTTCCTCCAGATTTTACATTAAAACATTTAAGTTCAAGGCTGATGTCAGTTAAGATTTTAATCTTTCTACATATTAAAGACAGGATTCTTTCTGTCTTCATCAAAATTTAGTTCTAGAAGTTGTGACATTAGAGTAAATCTAGTTTAATCATACTGGTAGTTTTACATGTAAATTAATGCATGTACTCATACAGAATTACAGCATTAGAGAATCATTAACAAAACCAATGATGGGCATTCCCCCCAGAATACGGGATCCCTAATGAGCTATAATTTGGATTGTAAATTACCATGCCAACAGTTCTTTGAACACAGGTTGTTTTTCAAATATATCTTCACTAAGCAGAATATAACTGGTAATGAATCATTTAAGTACAGAAAATCAAATGTGTTGAAATAAAACTTGCATGATTGCTCCTTTAAATTTTAATTTATTAACACAGTTCTCTTGGAAAGAAATAGTTAGAATGAGGATTGGTTTCAAATCTTGTATTTACTTGAACAAGAAAAGTTATACTTGCCTGCCAAGTACATCAGACAAATCAGACAACCCATTTACTTGGAAAGTTTAGCATATCATAGATAATTGCACTCAAAAGTATATATCATGGACGCATCAAAGTGGGACACAAGAGCCAAGGAAGACATTGTGTATTATAAAAGAAAATTGTAAAAAAGCATGATCTTTAAATTTGAGCGTGATATTACAGGAGATTCAAGGAAGGTGGCAACTTTTTGTGCTTTGTTCATGTATTCTCTTGCTGCCTTCTGTCATCACAAGTGTAATGAGACAAAATCTAGTTAAATTTTTGAAGCTGACTGAATAAAGTTCATGAAGTAGTTAAATATACATGAAGCACACTGAAAGTGAATAATCACTGTTCATGCAGTAGACAGAGAACCTCAAGTAGAGCCCAGATCCTCATTAAGAACCAAATTAATAATTTTCCATGGTTAAAACTATAGAAGACCATTTTTGGTCAAGTGTTAGAGGAAACATAATACTGTAGCATGCAAAGAAATAATGATCACAGAAGCAATAGCCACGAAGCATAAGATTCAGCAATAATCGTCCATATTCTCTGAAAGCCTCTTTGTCTTCATGATGTGAAGATAATAATTTATGTAAAGCTTTTGAAATATTTCTGAACAAGAACAGGTGTCTCCATATTCCTGCTGGATGAGTGTTAGGAACTTGGGTATAACTTAAAGGCACAAGGACAAAAGCTTTCTTGTCTTAGCTGTCTGTGGCTTTCATTAATCAATTTAGAAGGGACATGTGAAGATAGACAATATTTTTGACTAGTTCTGCACCAGACATCTAGCTTCATGGGTGGTTTGCACAGAAATGGATTGGTAAACTTCATATCTTCTGACCAGATATTAATATTAATCCTTTTCCGCACCATACACAGACACACACACACACACACAGAGTTCTTTTGTGTAGCCGGCATTAGTCATACTCTGAAATTGAAGCAGGGTACATGTACATTCGTGTTCAAATTGACATCAAGAATGTGATTTTGAAGTGAAACTCCTAACTGTCCTCACTTACCATGCTTTGATTTATATCACAGAGTAGCTGCAGACTACGCAGACTACACAAATTGGATTCCTTTCAGATTAAAACAAATTGAAAAATGTGCCCCAGAAGCCCACATAATCTTCTTCGGTCACTTACGAACATTCAGTCCTGGCTGTGAGAGCAGAGGAAGTTTAAATTTAACACACTTTCATCCATTCCTCACCCAAACACATATGGCACAAATACAGAATTCTCTATCAGTTATTTCAACGAACAGAGCTGCACCTACTAGCCATTCTACTTGTACTTAACGTGCCATTGCCACACCTCAATACCTTGTTCAAGTGTTCCTGAACCTAAAGGGACAGAGTTCATTATGCATTTTAGAGGTATCTGATTGTATAAACAGCTAACATGAGGGGTCTTGTGTAATACAGTGAAATGAAGAATATATACATTTATATACACATTTATACAAATGTGCTAAATTTAATAGTATGTAAAATGTGGTGTATGCATTGGGGGGGGGAGGGGAAACAAAACAAAACAAAAAAATCACAAACCAAAAGACACCCACCAATGCCTGTGATGACATAAGGAATTTCAATACATCAGCTAAAGCTTTCCTTACAAAATTTTCTTCATAAATTTATTCAGAATTGTAGTAAGACATGTTGGCTATTGACATTGAAACACTTGCTTTGACAAAATCGAATATTTTGTGATTGATTTGGGAGATGAGATAGAGCAGGAAATTTCTTAGTGTACAGTAGCATTCCAAATTCATAGCATGTTTGGACAGAATATAAATAAGGAAAGATAATTCCTTGGGTAATATTTTTTTTCAATGATATTGCAAGAATTTACCTCATATCAAGAGAACTGTCCACATCTGTGACAGCAATTTTATACCTAACTTTTTTGTTGATCATAACTATTTGCTGCCTTCCACGCAATGACACAGGGTTCTAATATCTTATGTGTCAAGTGCACAACCTTGCAAGTTGTATTGACATCTTTACTAGCCTGCAAGGACCCTTTGTCATATCACACCTTGTTGATAATATCAGAAAACGTGAAAAATGTTAGTAAATTATTATTTCTGCTTGAGCTAGAATTCTTAAATAATATACAATATGATGAGAAGCCAAGGCTGGAAGTTTAGAAGTCTGAAAGTGATGGAGTGATTAAGAAATTATTCAGTGTTGGTCAAGCAAATATATTAATTGTGCAATGAATAATAATGTTGCAAATAATTTTATTTCATTGACCAATATATTGTTTACAATAAAAAAGGAGACACTTTATACTTCTCACCTTGTCTTTTTTAATACAGGATGAAATAGAATTATGTTTCTTTCAATTTAACTTTTCAAAACATTTTACAGCTTTTTAACAGCTTGCACAGTTACCTAGAACTGTGCCATAGAACTGTGTAAAATCCTCATGTCAATACACATAACTTTCTTTTTAAAATCCATTTACTCAGAACATCCAAAGGAGTGGTTTCCTTGAGAAAATCCAGAAATGCATTATAAAATAACATCTGAATGTTCAGATCCTGACTTACAATGCCAAAACCAACGTTTGCAGAAGTGTTATTTTCTTAATATCTGTGCAAGAATCTGCCCTTGATCATCAAGCATTCCAGTTAGCATCAAATCCCAAGAAGAGGCACAGAAGCATTGAAATATGTTTTCCACAGTGGTATTATATACATATTATCAAAGAAATATTCAGTAATAGGGCCTAGAAGAACTGACATATGTAAGTTTCATTTTGCAGCTTTGTTGTGCTGGGTCAACAAGAAGCCTGGCTGAGATGAAATGCAATATCATCACTGGCTGATAACAGTACTGCCAGTGCTCTACAGGGATTGTCACCATATGACAGGTTGATACCATATTAGGGTTTTATACCAATGGTCTGAAAAATGTGGAAGTGGAATACAATCAATGGTACCCAAATCATAAGAACTGTGATAATATCAAACAGGAGTCCTTGTATGCAGATAAGGTTCAGAAGCTAATGTGTCACTGAATCCACAGGACAAAAAAAATAAAAATACTTTTACAAGATATGAGCTACAAAATTTTTACATCATTACAAGAGGTGCTTTAATCTTTGTTCAATTTGTGCCATTTCATGTATGTACTCTGTAGCGCACTTGGCTGCTTCTATTATCCAGCAACAGGTCACTTGAAACATTTCTTTTCTTGTAAACTTCAAGAAGTTTTATTTTTCATTGAAGTAAACTCCTATGCAAAAGTCTTGGAAACTGAAGAAAAAGTGCATTTTCTTCAGAAGAAATGAAGAGATGGCAGTACTATCACTGTAAAACTTCTGCTCCAAAGTAAGAACGTTGCTCTGTAACTCTCCTAATGATGTCAGTTTTAGCCAAACTACAATTATTTCCATATTGATTTGTCTTAATTTTTACATTGACAATTTTTTTTCACTTCTCAGTATATCAACTTGCTTTCAATGAAACCTATGGAGAAGTATTCATCCATCATTTTTGTTTACATTTTTTTTCTCTGATAACTAATTTAGACCAGTTTTAATTCCTTATTTGACATTTTGATTTCACATTATTTTTCTCTTTTTCACATTCACAAAAATTAACACTAATTTATTGTTTTTATTAACAGGAAAAGCCTTATCAGATCCCACCAAAATTCATATTTCAGTGCAAATATGACCCAATAACATTAAAAGTAATTCGACCTTTATGTTTGCTGCTCAAAAAATGAAAATGTAACCATGCAGTTTTTAAAAACTTCCAGTCCTCAGAAGAAAAACAAGAAGCAGGAAATTATGGCAATGAAACTGGGTTTTACCAGCAAAGACATTAAAAATATTAAGAAAGTTTCTTTTTCCACAGTTAAATAACTGCTAATTATGCCTTCTATAGCTAGGTTACTTATTTATCAGATTAAAGAATGATAAGGAATCTGTCTGGATTCATGGTTCAATGACTACCCCAGACTTACTTCAGTGCAGATAAAAGTATGGACACTAATGCAAATACCGAGGGAAAAGAACTGCCTCTGCTCTGAATCTCACCAGAGACAATTTCTCAGCTATAGATATATTCTTCACAGATGCACAGGCTTGAAAGATCACAAAACAGCTGTTGTTGCTGCGGGGATGGAAAATAATTTCACCGTAATTATGCAAAAATATATTATAGGAAAAGGGAAATATCATTGTTGTCTTGAGAACTACATACTGGAAAGAAATTGAAAATAATAAGGCATAAATTTTCCTGAATGGGTAACAACACCAAGTGCAAGTTCAGTGCATAGGAAGGAACCTGCACGGTGCAGTCAAGGATGTGTGTGTTTATGTGTCTAAAGAATGTTGTAAGTAGCCTGGGTTTTTTTGTGGTTATTACCTATAGGCTATGCCATAAAGCCTAAGACAATCATGGCCCCTGTCCTCCCCACATGACACATACATGTGTAGAATTGGATCACTTTTATGCCAGTTACTCCAGTGAAACACTGAGACTGCAGTCAGCCCAAGCATATGCACACTTTTGTGATGTATGACTTTTGTGAAGATGAGGCTAACAGGGTCACGTTCCCCACAATAGTGTGGTTCTAGGGCAGGTATTCATAAGGACATCTTCAGTAATTAATGTCCATCAATTTGATTATCAGTTTGCTAAGCCGTACTGCAAGCAATCAAATAATTACCTTTTTTGCTTGCTTCAAATGCAAAAAGACCATGTACCTTTCAAAGACTTTTAAAAATGTGAAGGGTTATGACTTACATGAATACTTAGCAGGCAGAGTAAGCCCAAAATTTTAAGAGGGGGTGGGGAGGGAGGGGTTGTGTGGGGTTTTTTTTTTGTTTGGTTTGTTTTTCATATATATGTATAGAATTACTGGAGATGAAAGCAAAGTTATAGAACCACAAGGGAAATGTTCCATCTGCTCTCACCAGTGTGATGGGTGCACTCCTCCTGTTTGAATTAACTGAACTTTGGTCCAGTCAGATGCTCACCAGGTAAGCCTTACTAAGGTGTGAGGTTATCAGTGAGAACTCAGCACCAAACAAACAAACTAAAAAAAAAAAATCAAACCACAAGTGGAGACTGGGCTGATAAGCAGCTGAAACTGCATAGCAAAGCAGAAAATCTGACTACAAATCAACCACTTTACACTATAAATAGCAGCCCTGAGGGCCTGTTGAGTTTTCTCTTTAGAGCTGGTTATCTCCCCTTGAGTGATGATGCTGCTCAAGGTTACCTCTGGAGGCTTATCTGACACAAGACATCAATGGGTTGATAAGTGATGGGTTGGGCTATTTTGCACATGTGTAACATTTAAGATGCACATAGTAAAGCTTAAGTGATAATCTTTGTATCCTATACTAACATGAAGTATGTTAAATAGTATTGACTGCTATGCATCCATACTTATTAAGTAGATGTGTAAGTTGTCTCTGACTCTTCTACAACAACCTGATTGATATAAAGACTTTGGCAACTCTAGGGTTAATTCTATATTAATGTTTATATGTAACAGAGTGAATTATTTTGTAGCCTCAGCTCCACCGGATTTACCAAACCAAAAAGTCAGTAAATTGTCACTTTTATTAGCCAATGCAAGTTCAACAAAATATCGAATTTACACAGAGATAATTTGCCTGTAACTTTAGACTTAAGTCTTCAGTCCTGAAGGAAAAGTTATCTTTAAGAATAGGACTACTTATTGGTCTAAGATTAAATGCCATTACATTAAAAAAAAAAAGTTACTGATTAGGGTTTTTTTTCTGATTTCCAAGGCAGGTGACTCAGATTTTCATTTGAGTAATATGAAATTATTTGTATAGGTCTTTTGCATTTTTCTCCCAGACATAATTAAGCTAAAAAGATGTTTAAAGATCACTAAGTTGTCCTGCTTCAGCCCTAGACAGTGGCTGAGCACCCCGAGCCGGGAAAGAGAAACAGCCAGAGCCCTGCGGGGTGGGACAGGGACAGCTACTGACCCAGCACTGCCGGACGGGAGCAGCAACAGAGCCCGGGGCGGGACGCACACACACGGCGATGGCATAGCGCTGCACCGACCCGACGAGGCGGTGAAACTGAGCACTGACACACCGACCGACCCGACCCTCCAGCCACACACGAACTGTTCAGTAGCCGCACAGACCAGACCCGTCTCTCCCCCACCAAGCGCCTTTTACGGAGAGTGATGTCACGTGGTGTGGAAACGGCCCGGAGCAACTCGACTCGCTGCGCTGGCTGCTCGGGAAGGCAACTCGGGCCTGGCCGGAACCAGGACATAAGGAAAGCAACCTGTTAGCATGAACAAGTGTCCCAGGGAGCGTGAAATTTGATAGAAATTACATCTAAGCTTCCTCATTGGGCATTATTTGCTTTCGTCCCTTTATCGCGGTCAGACAATATCTCAGTAGCTTTGTCTTTTTGGTGGGAGTATGGCTTTTGGGGAGGGAGCTGTTTGTTGGTGGTATTTTTGTGTTTGTGTTGTTCTGGGTTTTTTTCCTCTAACGTATCACATGAGTTCTCTAAAGACAGTCCAGATATAAATGTATCCCTATAGAATACAAGTGCAGAGGTATGTAGACAGCGATTACCAAAATCTTTCCATTTACAGTTGTTAAATGTCAGTGCTTCTGTTTGTTACTTCTCTGGGAATTCGACAGAAAAGACATAAGAATAATGCCAAACTGTCACAGATTATAACAGCTGTAATGCAGAACCAGCCACAAGTTCACCTGTTGCATGTTGTAAACTGATTAAATACCATCATAACCTGGAGACTCTCTGCATGGAGTTTGACTGGATTTCTCTGAGATGGCAGAGCTATATTCATACTTCTGTGGTGCTCCAAACTTGTCAGAGTCAATGTTTTGTTCTGTTTGCTATATACAATTGTGTTGTGTTTCTCTTTTGTCTTGAAATTTTATAAGAGAATTTTGATCTCCTTTCTTTTCTAAGAAAGGATTTACATTTCAAAGGCCTTAATTCTTAATATAAAGTGGATAAATTGAGCTGAGACAGGCATTCTAACAGATGTTTTTGTGAACTAGCAATATACAGATTCATATGCAGCTGCAGGAAGGCAGTTCACCATTCTTCTTTTTAAACAGAACATGTTTTGGGTGCGCATTTGCTGTTACCTTGATCTTGCGTCTCCTCTAGAAGAAAATTCTGCTCCAAAAATGTTCCAATGTTAAAAAAGTGAAGTACCTTTAATACTCCTGAAACTGACGTCCTAAAAGGGATCTAGAGTGTTCCAATAATCAAAAGAGGCAATATAAAGAACTACAAATGGGGTTTTTTTTTCTCTGTTTTTTTCTCCACAGTAAGTTTACAATATGCTCTTCTTCTTGACTGTAGTAAGGATACATCCAGAGACTGGAACAATGTCAAATGGGTAGTCACACAGTTGCAACTATGAATCTTAAGTACAGGCAGATCAAATGCAAAAAAGTAGCTAGAATGCAAACTAACAATAATTAAAAAATTATGAAAACCTTTCTGTCGGTCTTATACTCACTCTTTCTTACTGATACAGAAAGCATCCATGTATCTTCCAAGTCGATTTATTATTTTTTTTCATAAATACCCACATCTTCAAAAGTATAAACTTTTATAATGGTTTTGTATCTCTGAGAATGACTTAACTTTATTTGACAAAAGGACAGGTTATGTCACCTCTTTAGCTCTATTTCAGTTTTCCTCCTCTATGTTTACCTATTCAACACTCATTATTTTTTCTTGCTATCTGTTTACATCTATTATTATCTACAAGAGCTACTTAAACTAAGAGAAAAATGGGATCAAATAACAGAAATTAAATTCTGAATTCAGGAATTTCTCCTTCACCAGATGATCCAACAATATTGGTGTTTTTACATAACATACTTTAGTCTCTTAATACAAACAAACCTGCAAAAATTTGAGTTGAATTATAAAGTAGTCTGTATGTAATTACTGTGATGCACAGCAATCAACAAAGTCTGTTACATGAGATCAATTTCTATTCCTTCCAATTAGTAGAGTACTTTCAAATAAAAGCAAGCTACATTTTTTGCTGCTTGGCAAAGCAGTGAGATGTTGCACTGTCTTCTGGATTAAGTGACATAAAACCTTATTAGCTTCTATCTGTCTGTGTTGTTTTAGTGCTGTCTTTGATTGCTGCAATACCGTACTTAATTAAAATTTTCACGCTACCAAAAGTAATGAAACAAGTGAAGTATCAGCCTGGTGTTTTTTTCTTGAAAGATTAAAATGACTTCTAAGAGTGAAGGCTTGCAGTAAACACAACCTTTCTTCTTAAAGTTATTTCACACCTTCAAAAACTTGTCAGCCTGCTGAGTACACCTGGTAATGCAAGAGCCATCACACACAAAATAAAGTGACATGGAAATCTGAGTCAGCAGAATTTGTTTTGTAGAGTAATATCTGCTCAAAATAATTAAGCCAACCTTTTATTTCAGGTGTTGTCTTATTCTCTTGTAACTAAGGCAAACACAATTGACTGAACATGTTGCCATATCTCCGTCCTTTCATGTCCTTGGTCTGTCTATTCTATCTGACCTTTTTGCTTCTATTCAGCTATGCCTCCACACAATACTGATCTCTCTCTCTTCAAATTTCCACTCACTTTTATCTACTGAGTGAGGCACTCCTTTGCTCTGTCGGTTTACTAATCCCAGAATATCGTCTTTGCTCTATGCAACAGCTATCAACAGGTGTAATGTATTTAACTTAAAAAAAACCCCAATCAAAACATGGTATAGCTATCTGGCTCTTATAAGAAGTTTTTTAGGTTTGGTTTGAATATTTTCTCTATTAGTCAAAGATTATTTGATTAATTATATATTTCCATAAGCTTTATAAACAATGAACTTTCTCTAGAGAAAAATACACAGTAGTTGGTAAACCATGTGCTGCTAGACACAGGATCTGAATATTTAACTCCAGTGATTTTATTTAGGTTCTTTCCCATATGAGAGTTACCTGTTCACTAGGAATTAAATGAAGACTACCTAATACAATCAGTATGAGCAGAAGCCAAACAAAATTAATTTTTTGTTGTTTTCAGAACTAGGTATTTAGTAATTAATCTCACTGATGTGTGTTAAAACAAAAATCCCCAATGTTTTTGAAAATGTGCTCTCAATCCTCACTCCAATGCAGATGTTCCTTAAAATTCTGAGAAAGTTGCTACAGGATTTAGCATTGCAGATTGACTACAATCTAATGAAGATAGCACTAATTAGCCTTCTGCTAAACTTTTATTCATTTATAATTAAACTTTATATCATTAAATGCTCTATCCTTACTGGTATGATTTTTTTTTTCCATTGAAAATTAATGCTGGTGCTTTTAATTTTTGTGTGGGGAGGTTTTTGAAAAGATCTTTTTGCTTAGCTGCTTTAATTCTGAAAATAATAAAGTCATTACATCTCTGGAGATGCAGGAAATAGGCAGTATAAGTACCACAGGAAAATCTTCAATTGAAAGATAAGAAAGGCAAGCAGAAGTAAATTGTGGATAATTATGCACTTTCCCTTTCAAAGAAAAGTGACAATCACAGATCACTTTAAATGGAAAGGGTGATTTTTTGATCTGAGTATTTTTGACAATAAAGGATGAAAAAGAGCTAATCGTGATTACTTAAGAGATAAAATACTTGCTTCTAATCATCATCAGATCCGCTGTGATCACAATATGGTTTCGTAAAGAATTAGGAAAATAGCTAATAGTTTAGGAACTTCTTTGGCAGCTGAATTTAAAACAATGTGGAGAAATGCATATTACCAAGTTACCTCCTGACCCATTGTCCAAGACAGAGGTACTGAAAGGTTGATTGCTCTGGGTAGAAATTTGAAAACTTTCACTATACAGGAAGCTCCTAAAGGCAATCATCGGATTTATGCTAGTCCCCAAATAATTTTGGTATTGAACTAATGTCCAATTTTTAGTTGAACACAGCAATACCATTATCTTAACTTTTTTATATTATTAAAATTATAGTTAGAAAATTTTAAAGATATATTCTTTGAGTCAGAATAGAAATAGACACTGGGAAAAAATGTTTCAGTTTCTGCTTCTTATCTGTTGCTCTTTTTCTTCCCCTGACACTTGGTAAATTTTGGAGGAAGGGAAAAGGCCATAATGATTTAACAAGTTACACCCATTGCTGTTATTCAAATATAGATCACCATCTTAGAAATACAGAATCTATAGTTTTAGGCAAAAATGGTTTACCCAATATATTTCTAACTACACTCTCAAGATGAGATATGATGCACAATTAACTGCAGAACAATAGCAGAACAGCTAAGCATCTAAAAAGCTAAGTATAGTACATTAAATATATGTTCTTGAATTTTTTTTTTTGGTACTCTCATTTAGGAGCACAACTATTAATGGGATTCTAAAGCTTCTTTTCAAGACAGATTTTGACATAGAGATACATCCTTACATAGAGAGATGCCCCGGGAACACGAACAATACATTTCTGGTGGTTCTTATTATATTTCAAGGAAAGTAGATATCACCTTTTAATTAGTATAAAATAACCCACATGTTCTAGTATCCCCATTCACAACCTTCCTGTCCTAATTCACTTGCCCAGCTCTCATTTTCACGTAGGGTCTGCTATGATGAGTGTATACCTAGCATACAATTTATTCTCTCAGATATGTATTAATAGGGTTCAGTACATCCTTGGAATCCTAATGCTCTTCAGTACTTCACAGCACTCACTGCTTCTTCCATATCAGTAGTTCATTATTGTTTATGGGCTACAAATAAGAGGTTAGATGATCAGCTGAATGAATCATAGTATACACTGTTACCTATTTTCTTTGCTTCCTCACTGTCTCAGCACTCTTCATTAAAGGAATTTTTTTTTTCTATAATCTATTTTAAAATTCACCCACCCACATTACTGGAACTTCTTCAGCAGTAGATCTGAATACATCCACTTTGTTTAAAAAATATTTTTAAGACTAATACTTTATTTTCTTGTCTGTTCTTACCACCACCATCTCTCGTCTCTCTTTCCATACTTTGGTAACTTTCACCTATATCAAAAAATGAGAGCTCAGAAGGAATGTGCAGCTTTTACATACTCCAAGTCATGTATGCCCAAATTAAGTGGAAATATATGAAACATGTCCATTTCCAGAAAGTGATGATTAAATAAATACACTTTGAAGGTAAGTCATCTAAAGAAAATTAAGAGTCCAAATAGTGACATCACCTGAGTCAATAGTTATCTTCAAAAATATTTTCTAGTTACATTATTATCTAGCATATATTGATTTAGAAAATGCACCTCTATGCTGAAAAGTATTTTAATTTATATGTGTTGCTATGTAAAGTAATTTTTCAAAGTTGTACTTGGTATTTCTAATAAGATAGCTAGAGAACCAATAAGTCATTTTTTCTTTCTTTTTTAATATGAAGCATCAAACCCAATTGCATTTAATTACCCTACTAAAAAAAAAAGTTTGTTTTATTGAAAACATTGTTGGCCATTGAATATATGATTCACTTTTTAAGTTTTCACTCTTTTCTCATCTTGGACAATGATAGTCACCTATACTATTAATTATTAATAATGTGAGAACAATTTTGTCTACTTTTTTTTCTCTAAATAAGTAAAGGAAAAAAAGGAATGTTATTACATGTCATAAGAATAAGTTTCACTACAAACTTCACTCATAGATAGACCAAAACGTGTTATTTCTCTGATTATATTTTAGAACCAAACAGGCTTTATTTGTTAATTGGACTCCAATGCCTTTTTTCCTCTGGGCTATAATAAGAGGTGGAACTTGCTAGTACAATTTGATCCAAAAAGTCTATCAGGAGAGAATATCACATTAAAAAAATGTTCCAGAATACAAAAGAAAACAACCCTTTGTAATTGGTTTCAAAGCCAGCTGTTCTACATACAGAGATCACAGCTAATTAAGAAGCAATTACTTATGCATTTTTTGACCCCTTCACTGATTTTAAGTTGTATTATTCAATATTTTTCCTGATAGATTTCAAAGACTGTTTCATTACGTATTATCATGATAGTAATTACACTTTTAATAGCAATTATGAGACTTTTTTTGCTTATAGTTCTCTTCAGTATCCTCACTGTGGTTTGAGACTTGAGTTGACAATGTGGAGGTAGTTCATACTGGTTAGTTCATTAATTACTTTCTGAATATTTATATTCATTATAAACGCTATGCTTCATCGCTGTGGCCCAGAAAATAGGGTTAATTTTATAAATTGAATGTATATCTCAAACTCTCCCACTTCTTTTGAAAGTCAGGTGACGGGTTCATGCTCTATTTATTACAATCACGTTCCTATATAAAACTCCTAAGGCTTGGTTGGTTGTAATGTGTCTGTTCACCTGACTGATGACAAGACTTGGTTGCTTGGTGGGTGTCTGTAGTTCGTGCAGATATGTCTGTCTTGATGTTTCCATCTGTGTTTTCCACCGTTTTGCCTACTTCCACAACACAGTGGCTACTGTCCAGTAATCAGTAACAGATATAAGCTATGGGACACTTTTTCCACTTAGCCACTTCTAGGAGTAAGTACATAGCTCTGGCTTCTGCAAACTGACAGAATTCTCCTGATTAACTCAATTTAGCCACACAACCTGGGAGGGGAACTCTGCTATATTGCTTTCCAGATCATTTTTCCCCTCCAGAGTTTGCAGGACCCATGTGTAAATGGGAGTACTTTGGGTGACCAGATGAGATTTCATCATGAGGAGGTGTTTCAGATGCTCTGCTTTGGTCATGGGGCTTGGTTCGTTGTGTTTCCGGTTTATCTGTGGAGGATGATCTTTTTGGCATGTTGCAGGTGTTCTGGGACACTTTGCTGAAAGCAAGACCAATTGCTAGGACTATTTCCACCCCATAAGTAATGGATTCTAGGTGAATCAGATGAAAATAAATTGCAGTTAGTATTATTCTGCTATGGGAATGAAGTACATTTACTAGGTTCATGATGGCATATCATTTTGCTTGATTTGCTTCCAATTAGCAGCTGGAACATCTCTAGTACACAGCAGTGAAAGGTAGGATTATTTAATTGTAGGAGTTGATAATATCTCCTCAGTTGGTACTCTTCATTCAGTTTTCTTGTAGGAGTTACCGGAATGTTGCAGTGGGAAGGGGATCATATTACAGCTCATTCAGAAAAATGCTTCTGTATTCAAAGGGGGGTTCTAGAATCCCAACTGATGACACTGCTTCTGTTTGAAGTCTTTGTTGTTATCAATACATATTGTTGGGCGAATCTTCAAAAAACCTACCACATCTTAATTCTTCAGGCAGCCCTGAGGGGTAGGTAAGACAAGGCACTCCTCTCCAGCAGTGCCAAAATCCACTCATATCTCCATGATCCCTGTAAATAGTTGACCCTTGCTGGACACCAGTTGTCCACCAAGTTGCTCTATCGCTCTCCTCCTCAGCAGGACAGGGATAGGAGAAAATAAGATGGAAAAAAATCTCATGGTCAAGAAAGATGCAGTTTAATGAAGCAAAAGGATGCACATGGAACAAAGTTAAAAACAAAAGGTTTATTCTCTATTTTCCATCAGCAGGTGATGTCCAGCCACTTCCCTGGAATCACAGAATCACAGAATCTTAGGGGTTGGAAGGGACCTCAAGAGATCATTGGGTCCAACCCCCCTGCCAAAGCAGGCTCCCTATCTCATATTACATAGATAGGCATCCAGACGAGACTTGAATATCTCCAGAGAAGGAGACTCCACCACCTCCCTGGGCAGCCTGTGCCAGGGCTCTGTCACCCTCACTGGGAAAAAGTTCTTCCGCATGTTGGTGCGGAACTTCCTGTGCTCCAATTTGCAACCATTGCCAACCTGTCATGAACCAGGACCCCCAGGTCCTTCTCCACAGAGCTCTTCTCCAGCAGGTCATCCCCCAGCCTGTACTGATACAGTGGGTTATTCCTCCCCAGGTGCAAGACTTTACACTTGCTCTTGTTGAATTTCATTAGGTTTCTCCCTGCCCAGCTCTCCAGCCTGTCCAGGTCTCTCTGGATGGCAGCGCAGTGTTCTTGCGTGTCAGCCACCCCTCCCAGCTTTGTATCATGGGGGTACTTGCTGAGGGTGGATGTTATTCCCTGGAAGCGTGGTTTCTGTACACATAACAGTTACTCTAGACAAGCAACATCAATAATAAATGCCCCAACTTCCTTTTCCTTTTTCTTAACGTTTATTTTTAAGCAGACATCACATGGTATGGAATATCCCTTTGGTCAGCTGGGGTCAGCTGACCTGGATATATCCTCTCCCAATGCCTTGCCCATCCCCAGCCTATTGGTGGAGCATTGGAGATACAGCCATGGTTGTGTGCCAGCACTGCTCAGCAGTACTCAAAACATTGGTGGTGTTACCAACACTTTTTTAGCTATCACTAGAAAGCACAGCATTATGTGGGCTGCTATGAGGAAAGTTAATCTCAGCCAGACCCAATACAACTCTTTAGGCTTCCAAGTCCTAAACATCTTTGGGCTTCTGCCACAACAGGCACATGGTCCCACTGATTGTTATCAAGACTAATTTGTCCGTGCATGGTCACTACTGAAGTCACGCACGCAGGCATTCCCATGCTGGCAACAGGTATCCCTTCCATCTGGTGCAAGAACGATAAGGTACATTTTATTTCACTAAGGCACTGGTCTGTGAGGGCTTTGTATATAACAGTCAGGTACACTGGGCAACTGTGCCCAAACTATTCCAAAAACTATGGTTCCCTTTCTCCTCCCAGGTGGCGGTGGAACACTGTCCTTACAAGAGGTCACTAATCTGTTGGTGGTAATATTTCCTTGATGAAGAGAACCACCTCCAGCTTTCTCTGGCATCCGAGCATGCTTTCCACTACTCCTTAGTCTGTTCAACTGACTCCTACATGTGGGATGCTAGCTTGGCATACATTCATGCCACATTCCATTTTGAATTACCTCATGAGCCACCTCCAAAGTATGCACCTGATCAGGTCGACTTTTTGACCAATTCTTTCTTCTTGTTGTTTTTCATTGTTGGGTTGCATTGTATATTTACCTCTCTTTGTCATCCAGTAAGGTTTCACTCATTTGGCAGTTCACTGGAATGACCTCTTCTATTATCAGTCCAGGGGCTTGGGCACTTTAAAGACCAGCTCCTACCTTTTTCTCAATAATTTTCTTCATGTTTATTCTATAACTGACAGTCTGCACTGGGGTGAAAGCTAAAGTGATACACAATCTCTGCTGTTCGTTCTTTCAGTAGACACATCTTTTTTGGAGTCCTGCCATTGGCTCTGGTCCTGCTGGTTTTGTTGTCTTGCTTATGTGGGTACTGGGCCCCTGCTCTAAACATCAGTTATCCTACATATTTTCCCCACACTACATTAGCCACTCTATGGGAGCATGCCCTGCCAGTGCTCCTAACTGTTTCTTTTCACCCATCCCTGTAAATCTGCCATTCTTGCAGTTCAGCAGTCACACAATCACGTCTTCCCCCATCCATTGTCTGAGCTCTATCTGTGTGGGTGCTGACATGCTGCAGCTGTGAGGGGCAGGACAGGATTATCTGGGCTACATATCTGGGCTTGTTCCTTGTAGGGACTCTTATACTGTTATAGGCCCTTGTGCATTAATGGCAGTAATGGGTTTTTTTTTTTCTCTTCTGCAGAGTGAGCAAGCCCTCCTCATCCTTCAAGGAGAAAGCAAGCCAGATGTCCCCATCCCTGGCTCCAGATCCCAAAAAGGGGCATGTGCTGCAGTGACCTCAAGCATTGGGATCGCAGCCCTATTCGCTCAGAAGTACAGCAAGTCAGCTCCATTACTGGTGCCTCAGCACTTTCCTGCACTTAGACCAGAATGAGAAAAAGGTAGGATAAAAGTCTTGCAACTGACCTACTTGGAAAAGGAAACACAAGCTCTGCAGTAGGCTTCACTTCTTCCTAATAGTTAAAAACCCCATTTCTTTTTGAAAATTATATTAATAGAATTATTATTTTTTTCTTTTGTCAAAATATAAATCTGCAGAAATGTGGATTACTGAACCAGTGGCCCTTCCTGTTGGGAACATACTGGTTAATGAAAACAGGACCTTTTAAATCTCTGGATAACGCTAGTATCATAGTACTGCTTGGAATAAACATGTACAGTTTAAGAATTATTATAATAATCAGTTTAGTGTTAAATAAAGAAAATCCGTTGTTTCACAGATAGTCCTGTATCACTCTTATCTGAGCCATACAATAGTCAGATTGTGTAGGGTTTTTTTAACAATGAAGCATGTCAGCTCTGTCAAGGGGAAACTTGCATGAGGCTATTTTAAGGCAGATGCCTCTGGAGTGCTGCTTTGCCTTTTCTCAGCTAGTAATTGCATAAACTGCTTTGGAAGAAAATGCCTCTGAGTAGAAACATAATACATAATCAGCTCAAATAATTACAACAAAAATGCTAACTTGCTGTTTTCACAACATGGATAATAGGCTTGCTTAAGGGCATGGAATGCAAAATCAGTTTTGCATGTCGTCTTGTATTTCAGAATCATTAAAATGTGCTACAGCCTGAGTACAGAAATAAATGCCTCTGCTGCTGACTGGAGTGACAACTGGTACACTGGGAATTCAGCTGTTTCACAGTGTGGTGGAGCTATTAGCCAGAGAGCAATGTGGGTAATTTTCATACTTTCTATCTCTTTTTAAATATTTCCATTTTAAATTCAGAAGACAGTACAATGTTGAAATTTAGAGATTTGGAGAAAGGAAGGCAGAAGAGATGTGTTATCATTGGTTAAATTTATGTTGAATTTTAACTTATGAAATCAACAGGTTTCCATTTTAAAGTTCTGGAAGAATATTATGCAACAGAATGCATACTAGTTAAGTTGCATTTCACATACTAGAAGTGCTTCTATACTCCCAATAGTTTAAAAAAAATACTCTTAAGGCTTGTGCTTGTTTTGGCAAGGATAGAGTTAATTTTCTTCATAGTAGCTAGTGCGGGGCTATGCTTTGGATTTGTGCAGAAAACAGCATTGATAATACAGGGATGTTTTTGTTACTGCTGTGCAGCACTCACACAGAGCCAAGGCCTTTTCTGCTCCTTACACCACCCCACCAGTGAGGAGGCTGGGTGTGCATGAAGAGTTGGGAGGGGGACACACCTGGGACAGCTGACCCCAGCTACTCAAAGGGATATCCTGTACCATACGATGTCATGCTTAGCGTATAAAGCTGGGGAAAGAAGAAGGAAGGGCAGGGGGAGAAGTTTGTAGTGATGGTGTTTTCTCAAGTCAGTTACTCATGATTGAGCCCTGCTTTCCTGGGGATGGCCGATGTCTTTCCTGTGACCCACCCATGGGAGGTGGTGGATGAATTCCTTGATTTTCTTTGCTTGTGTGTGTAGCTTTTTCTTTAGCTATTAAACTGTCTTTTTCTCAGCCCACAAGTTTTCTCACTTTTACCCTTCCAATTCTCTCTCTATCCTATAATGGGGGGAGTGAGGAAGCAGCTGTGTGGGGCTTAGCTGCTGGCTGGGGTTAATCCATGACAAGGCTAGATTCCTACATCCATAGTTAGGAAACCTACCTGCAAAGAACATAGACATTTTGTACTGAAAATATTAATTTCTTAAGAACTGTTTGTACTGAACAATTTCTGATGTTATTTTTCTACCAGCATTTTAGCAGCTGTATGCACTCTCAAAAAAAGTCCTGTAAGCTCCTGCAAATTCCTTTACTTAGTGAGACTTGCAACTGGAAAAAGTCACCTCTGCTCAGAAATTCAGATAGCATTGCACTGTGTGTGATGTAAAAAAGTTATCTTGTTCTTGCTTTGTACATTAATATAAAACTTACTCTTGGCTAAATAAGGTTGGCTATTTGTTTATTGATACACTTACTTTATACTTCCAGTAGCAGGAGCTCAAAACTGGACAGTTACTGGAAATTCCCCAGTGCTTAGCTTTGTAAATATACTTTAATTTCAAGATACCATCTCTTCAAGAAAAGTTAAAGCTCCAAGAAGCTGATATTTGCTGTATTTTGTGTCAGTAATTCAGAAGATGCAGACAAGACAGAAATAATTTTTCAGGCTGCACTGCTAGGGTTGCATAATACAATTTAAATTTGAGGTTAAAAAGAAAAATAAACTAGGAAATGAAAACTTTAAAAAGTTACACCCAATGTATTACTTATGACATTTGCAATATTTCTGTATTTTGAACACTATATTACATGTGAGAAGTGAAAAGTTGGGACCAGAATCACATTTCAATAAAAAAGATCAAGTATATTAATGAATTTTGCACGCAAATATAACATAATACCAGTTCACCATGGCCTGGCCATAATAAAACATTTGGAAAATGGTTTAATGACTAGTATGGTTAGCTTAATCCAGCGCTCTGAGTAAGGTACATTGCAATGAAGAGTTAGACAGATTTGTCTGCATGCTGTATTCGTGACTGTAACAGAAGATGAAACCTGGCAAACTCAGCAGTCTGGGACTTCTCAGGCTACATTTCACACAAGCCTGTCAGAACTGATAGAAAGTGCTCACATGAACTCAAGAAAGCTTGATCGCTGAGACTTCACTGCTGTAATTGGAACCTTGGCAATAGAAAGTCCTTTGTGTATTTTAAGAGTATTTGGACTGATAATTGCCGCGTAGCTATAGCATAGCTACAATGAAAAGGCAAACGGGCTTAAGGTAAGCAAAGGCATAAACACTTGTACAGTTGTCATTCTGAGTTCCAGGAAGGTAACATCACTTTTTGGTACCTGAAATGTTAAAACAAGGATGATCAAAACGAAAAATAAAATGTAGGACTTACTATTCTAAACCACTACTAGAATACTTCAGTGGCAATAAAAAACCCCCTGACAAAACCCTATAAGGTATTTGGGGGGTGGGGGGGAGGGAAAGAAAAGCTGCTCTGTATATAATTTGAATAGTCTTGCGTGGCATGTTAATTATTTATAAAAAGAAAAACTTCAAAAGCAAAGTGGAGATAATACTCAGAAATGCACATAGTCTCTGAGACTTTCTAACCATATGATAGCCTAGTATAATTCCTGTGTTTGCTTACCAGAAGCTACAATCAACTTTACTTAAAAAATTCCTTTTACTTTTTAGTCCTCCCTTCCACACCCTCCAGCTACTGAAAAAGTGCAGTACTGGAATATTAATACATAGTAATTTGAAATTTCTCTACCGTAAGATAATAGAAAATATAAAACTTAATGTTTCACACCATTCCTTTGAAAAACAAATATCAACCCAAAATTTCATTTGAAGACTTTGAATTAAGCACCAGGAAAGGAATATATTGAAATGAAAAATCTGAATACAGTTCATCAGACAGAGAGGAAGATGTTTAAAATGTTTGGTGAGTGTCCATTAATACACAATATACTATTCTGTCTCCAAAGCTTACCCTTACATCAAAATCCATTTTCCAGTCTGAATACCCTTGTTGAGTTCCTATTTAACTGATTATTGCTCTGATATTTTGAGACTCGCTTGCTCTTTCCTGCACTGTTTGACTTAATAAGAATAGGACAGAAACCAACTCCTGGGAAAAAAAGGCAGACCAATATTTCTCACCTTGGAGGGCTCCAGCTGAAGTAACTTCCGTACTTACAAACACTTCATGCTGTAGTATAATAACATTGCTACATTTTCTGAAACACCGTAGACTTTGAAAAGCTTACTTATGGACTGCTTTTCAAAATCAAGTTTGTATTCTTCCTTTCCTTGGGCTTTATGTGCCAAAAGTTGTTTGACAGGAAAGTGTTAGTCAACCTGACATAGACACACATCCATCCCTTAGTCTATCCAATACCTTTTGGGGAAAAAAAAGCGCCTCCTTCTTTATCCTAAGAGCGAGGAGAATACTTTATGGCAATAGGATGCTAGCAAGAAACGTTGAAATTATACCTTACCATACAGAATGTAGTTTCAGCAATGAAAGTGCATAGGAAATTTTAATGTACTGTAAATATTCTAGACATGACAAAAAAGAGGGCAGGGGAAACTGAGAGAACCTTAAAGGGTCATTTAATTTATCCTTGTGTCCCGAGAGACAATTGGGCATTGCTACATCACTTCTGTCAGATATTCACCATCTGTTCTAAAGGCCTTTAATGACAGAGAAATCCACAGACTCCCCAGGCAATCTATTACATGTATTGCTATCCTTAGTGATAGAAAAATTTCTCTAGTGTCTTACTTGACATTCTGGATGCAATTTAAGTAAATATTTTCTTGTTCTATACATCACCCCCCNNNTATACACCCCCCCCCAAAAAAAAAAAAAAAAAAGTGAAAGAGGACATTTTGCTTGGCAAAACTTTATTAAGAAAGCCCAGTGTAATTCAGTCTTCCTTTGTAATTTCAGAGATTATCTCAATATCAGTCCCCATCTTGCTGAATTTTGTCACTAAACAGTGATTTACTCCAGGAGAGACTTTATTCAAGATGAGTATAGTAGAAGGATAATATTATACATATTGCAGCCTATGCTTTCATCTATGCAACAAAATTAGAGACCTACTATTTTTTAAGTATTATGGTGGTTTTGATTCATGTTTAGTTTATGATCACTTCTAAGTCCTCAAAAAGCTTTCTGCAGAACTCCTACTGTGTCACTCATATCCTTTGTGGTCTGAGTACATGTGAACATTCCTACATTCATATTTTATAGCTGTCCTAAATAAAGGGGGGGAGGAAGGGTTTGGGTTTTTTTTTGTTCTGTGTGTGTAGTTTTAGCCCATATCTCTATTTTTTTTTCAAGATGGTGGATTTCTAACCTTGTAAAATTTTCTAAAGTTTGACAGCATCTGAAATTAGACCTGTACTCTCTAATGTAGTGGTCTGGTTATCTATGAAATCACCTGTCATTTCAAGACTGAGAACCAGCCCATAAATCCTTAATTTTTTTTCTAACTCCAGTAAATCTTTCAGTATGGTTTTCCAAGGGGCTTTCTACTTGCACTGCAGTTTTTCTCAGGACATCATTTCCTTAAATTGCTTATGAACTTGTTACCTGAATATCAAGAGTTGTACTCAATACAAGACTGGACATCCTTTACTTCTCTTCTACATACAAGAGCAGTTATCACACCAAATATTAATTTGATTCTTTGACAAAAGATCTTCCTGAGAGATCCATGCTGTGTAATATTTTTCTGTTATCTACCAAGTGCCTTTCAAACATGATTGTTCGGGGTTTTTTTTTTTTTTGTTCTGCATTTTCTGTCACTTCGCTTTTGCAACATGAAACTTCAATCCAGATATGATACTTATATGAAAGTACTTACAGGAAAACAGAGCACTAAGGAAAATATGTTAAGATCTGTAGATTGCATAATTGCATCATTTTGCATGTTAATTGCTGTAACATTTTGGGTTTCTTTTTTCTAAATGATCTAGATGTTTGTTTTATTTGGACAGTGCAACTATGTCTTGCAAATCTGGAGAAAAAAAATCCAATAAAAGTTTGAGATTTTTTTCTGTGGCCATCCAAATTCCTTGTCAACTAATTTCTACCAAGTTCTAATAGAAACAGATACCTGCCAAAATCATACGAATTTGTTTCCTAGCCCCATTTCCCCTTTCTTAAGCAGTCTGCCGATCTGTTTCATTACAGCCATGACTCAATTCTCTGTAATAAAGTGTTGGGGTTTTTCCAGTTTTAGACTTGTAACATGATTTGGAAAAGTTAGTTTTAAAAATACTTCAATCACCGACAACTTTTTCTGTTCATCGTGAAGATTTTGATAAGTAGGAGGATAAACCATAGTGAGACACAATGAGCACGTTTGTGTCAACACAGGTACATATATGAGTATTCTATTAATTACATCATTTCTGTAATTTTTTTATATCTACTTAAAGTTTTAAATTGTTTAAATTCATAACATTCAGTAAAAGTAAGAGTTACCGGTCGGATTTTCACTACGTCTAATATCCAACAACATTTCTGTGATCTTATCTGCATTTCCATATGTTGTTCTGAAATTCTGAAACACGGATTTCTACATCACTGCAAAACCAATCTTGTAATATGAATGAAACATGAGCCTGTATTTTGGTTGTTCTTTCACTGTCAGGTTTCTTCAACAGAAATCTTTGGCTAAGTGAATTACAGAATGCTTTTGCTGTCATTGCATTCCTGTCCTGATTTTTATGTCATTCTTAGTATAATATACTCTAAATCTGAGTTCATATTCTCTATCTGATATTTCCTAGTAATAATCTCCAGCTTGGTCTCTGCAACTAATTACAGTTATTTTCCAGTAAGCACCATTTTTTAAATATGTTTCTTACAGAAAAAGAGGAATGTAACATTTTTAGTTGGCAAAAACTGTATAACATCTAAAATGCAGATTTTATATGTTATTAGAAATTATAATTGTCACAGCTTCAAATGAAAAAGAAAGTGTTTGTTCTAGTTATCAGGAAGAGCTTCTTCTGTTGTGTAAACTGGGCACAAGCATAATTTTAGAAAAATTACCTTCATGTAAAACCTTCTTTCATTGTGAGATCAGTAACAGAAATATACAAATATGGATATAATTTTTCTCCAGCCAAAATATTGTATAAATATTTTTTTTCCAAATTAACTTTTTAACATAATCCAAAATTTTTCTATCATCTGATGCTTTCTGAAGTTCAGTAGTTACTTGACTAATAATGTACTTCTAATCAGAGATTTCGTAATCTTCAGCTAACTTTATCTCTTAAAAGATGCATCTTCTCATCACATGTACTACATAATTTTACAGAAGTCTACTGAGTTACATTAATGTTTTTGTCCTTCTTTTAAAATGTATTTCAATCAATGGACCCTATGTCTAACTATGAAACATGATTCTTGCTTTCCTGTATTAAAAAAGGCAAACAAGCCTTACGTAAAGAAAACAATTTAATCCATGCATGCAGAATTAAGTCATATTAAAAAAAAGTATGCACTTCTGGAGAATAGACTGTGGTGTTAAGAAATTTATAGGCAGTACAAGGAAGGAAGGAAGAAAGGAAGGAATCAATTATTTTCACTGTTTCATGAAGGGCAGCAAAGTGAGAGCACAAGTGCAAGTAAGTAGACTGATAGCTGGATTTCTGTAAGATATTATAGATATCAACAAAAAGACAAATGAAATTCTAAGGACAAAAGTGAACTATACAAGGAGCAAAAGTATAGTTTACTTGTAACTCTTTCATCTTTGATATAGCTTGAGGTCTCTACAAGACTTTCCAACATAAACCCATCAACTTGCTGCTATTTCATTATCAGAGATCAACTCATTGCAAAGTCCTAATTTGCATATTACAATGCTCTAGATCAAAACCAAGGAGAAGATATACTAAAACCAAGAAGTCTTACTGTGGTAATTATTTTCACCTTCATTGAAACTTACAAGGCATCTTGGGAAATTCAGACACTTATCTATATTTGAAGCAGCATATTCTTCCCTCTTCCATACCCTCAAGCTATGAATTTCAGCTGTACAAAAGAACAGGATATCATCCTTCTTCCTAATTAATTTTTTATATAGCAACTCAACTCGCAGTTTAGATATGTCATCTCTTAGGAGACCAAACCATAGCATTTCAACTTTCTATACCCCAGATGTAAAATCTACCCACAATGCCGCATTCAGTCATAAGTATTCATTTTGTCTCCTTAGAATTCAAGAAAAAAGCCTCCCATATCAGGACTGTCCCTGAATCAACAATTCTTGCCATTGGGGGGAGGGGATGTAACTAGTAATAGGAAGGGAACAGACAGTTAGCTCTCTAAAGTAGTGGACAGTATCAAGAAATATAGGGAATCAAGAAATATAGGGTTTTTTAAAAATAGTTTTTACATAGACATAAGACTAGAGAGCTTCAAAACGTTCCAAGCAAATTAGGGCTTACAAGAAGGAATCTTGGTAAGTAATGTTGAGTGTTGCTGATGAAGTGCAAACTACATGTGAATCTTCCCCTCTCCTCTCTTTCCTAGGATTCTGGCCTAAGATAGAATTGATCCTTTGGAGAAAAGGAAAGTTTTTGTTATATTCATTAACATCATAAACAAAAATACAACATTGCTACAACATTTATGGACAAATAATGGTTTACAATTAAAAACCAGACATATTTTACTGTAAAAATAAAAATAAATTAGCCCTGAACACAATGGCTTCCAAAAAAAGAGTAAAAGTAAGATTTTACATTAGGAAGAAGCACAGAAAAGTGCATAAGGAAGTAATGTAGTAGATGAAAAGCAGAGCTGTAGTTTGAATTCTTGGATTGAAGTTGCCAGACAGCTGACCTTACTGCATCATTGTCTGATAAACATGAAACGAGTTATTCATGGAATTGTAGGGCTTGGAAGGGACCTCCAGAGGTCAAGTCCAATCCCTCTGCCAAAGCAGGTTCCCTATAACAGGTTGCACAGATAGGCGTCCAGATGGGTCTTGAATATCTCCAGAGGAGACTCCATAACCCCTCTGGGCAGCCTGTGCCAGTGCTCTGTAACCCACACTGTGAAAAAGTTCTTCAGCATATTGGTGTGGAACTTCCTCTGCTCCAACTTGAGGCCATTGCCCCTTGTCCTGTCTCCACAGCCCGTTAGAAAGAGGTTGGCCATTTCCCCCAGTGTCCCACACTTAAGATTTATAAACATTAATACAATTCTTTTCTCAAGGCTGAACAGCCTCATTTCATTCAGCTTTTTCTCACAGGGCCCTTAATCATCTTGGCCTTGCTGCAGACCCTTAATCATCTTCATAGCCCTCTGCTAGACTCTTTCCAGGAGATTCCTGACTTTTTTATACCAGGGAGCCCAGAACTGGACACAATACTCCAGCTGGGGCCTGACCAAGGCAGAGTAGAGGGGGAGGATCACCTCCTTTGACCTGCTGGCTATGCTCCTTTTAATGCACTCCAGGATTCCCTTGGCTCTCTTAGCCATCATGGCTCACTGCTGGCTCATGGCCAACCTGTCATCCACCTGGATCCCCAGGTCCTTCTCCACAGAGCTCCTCTCCAACAGGTCATCCCCCAGACTGTATAGATTCAAGCAGTTATTCCTTCTCAGGTGCAAGACTCTACACTTGCTCTTGTTGAATTTCATTAGGTTTTTCCCTGCCCAGCTCTCCAACCTGTCCAGGTCTCTCTGAATGGCAGCGCAGTGTTCCTGCGTGTCAGCCACCCCTCCCAGCTTTGTATCATGGGGGTACTTGCTGAGGGTGGATGCTATTCCCTCATCAAGGTCGTCAATGAAGATATTAAACAGGACTGGACCCAACAC
>VZTU01003374.1:0-30042 GCA_013400835.1 Zapornia atra | reverse complement strand
GCATTTTTTTTAATTAAGCGGGAGATTGATGTGAACACTATTCATAAATCTAATACTAATAAAAAGTGAATGCACATTTTATGAATTTATAGAGCAACAGCTCTTGGAGTAGTATGGCATTTGTCCAAGGACTTAACTGAGGTTGATACAAATGTGTCTGAATTTAACCTGTGGACTGTAATTGGTGTTTTGAGAGATAAAAAGCCTTTCTCAATAAACACCTTTTCCAAGGTCAGAAAGTAACACTCATTTAAATTGTCAAACTGTAGTCAGATCTGATACCTGGCATTATTAATCACACAATAATTCTTATTTTTCTTATAAGGATAAGAACAGGTTATATCTCACTTTTTAAATTGTCCTTTTGCTATTGGGAAATCAACTGTGTTAAAAGATTTACAACTCCACACAAAGCCCACATGGTATTTTATAAAAAAACCCCAAAAGTTACATTAGAGAGAGTTTTTTAACTTATAAACTTCAAGCAAAAGCATGTTATTAATTCTGGTTTTGATTTAAATGATAAGGGTATTGTTAATTCTTAAGCATGTTTTTATATTTAGAACATATCACTTACATGTGACTTGCCTGAGTGGTCAGATGTAGTTATTACATTTCTCTCACTTCCACATATTAGAGTTCTGGAGTCTTCCTAAGAGTGAATTTTAAATCTGTTCCTTGGATCTTTCTTTTTGAGAGTTTAAAATTTTCTTTTTGGACATTTAATCTATGTAAAGGAAGCTCAATTAACATTAGGAATGTTAATAAGTAAAAAAAAGTGAGTGAAGAAAAAAGTTAAAAGTTTAAATGGTTTTGATTAATTTTCTGTGTTGTATTTATTTTGGTTTTTGTTTACTATTTTGGTTCTGATGTGTGATTGAATAGTATGAAAAGTGCCAAAGTGAAATTCCCTGTCCCGGAGAGAATTGCAAATATGTGAACAGATAGGTCACCTTTCAAGTACTTTCCAGTCTTGTTACCATCACAAAGCTACCAGTAAAAATGGTGATTTTAAAAAAAATTTTTTCTATCCTGTTGGTATCTGTCAGCTATTCAGTGGAGTGAATCCAATTCTTCACAGAAGTCGTCAAATATCTATCAGATGGCAGTAACTTTTTTTTCCCCCTGCCAATCTGCACAGTTTTTAAGTGACAACCTAGAACTGACAGATGTAAATATAATTATTTAGGGACAGCCTAAGCCAGATTATTTTTCTGCAGCTAGTTAAATACAAAAAGCATAGCAATCTCCTGAGGTACAAACACAGGACTGAATGGAATACGCCACAATTTGTAAAACCACATTTGGCTTTTTCTCATTGGAAGAAGGTTTTTCCCCTTCAGAAAGAAAAAAAAAAAACAAACCAAACAACCTCACAAACCAGGATACACTTGGAGAACCCAAAGCATGGACCAATGGTAGTGCATGATGTGAGGCAGTCGCTGGAAACTGCAGCTATCACAGAACTACAGAGCAGGTTTGTTATCATGCCTAATGGGAATTCAGACACATGCTGACTTTGGGATTCCAGGTTTTTTAAAGTTTTATTTCTATGTTAAGAAAAGCAGTACTTCTGAAATAAATCAATCCTAGTAGTAAAAAAAAAATCATAAGTGATGTTTAAATTTTTCTGCTTTTAGGTAGGAGGAATGGGAACATTTTGAAGTGAGAACAAGTGAAGGGTAAAATGGTCTTGCTTGCTCCAGTCAGTGTTAACAGTGTACACAACAAAACTGTGTTTAACATCCTTAATCTTCATCATGGCTGTAGAAGAACAAGAATTTCCAATTGACCAGACCTTCTACTGCTGCCATCCCTTACTGTGACCCTCTTCATTTGCATGCAGAACTGAAATAAAGATAGAAACTTTCAAAGTCACATGATGGAAGTTGTTAGCAGATGAACAAGTCTGCTGGCAAACCTTGTTAACACTATTAATTCAAATTGGAAATGTGGCTGACCTGTGTCCTGTGTCCTTTAGACTCAGAGAGTGTAAGGTTTGACTGCTCATGTCAATTAACCCAAAGAAATGCCAGTAAGAAAGAGCAAAGCATTACCAACAAGCGGATATAAAATCTCCCTTCTTGAAAATGTATGAAATAATTCGATGAAAAATAATTTTCTCATTGTATTTTCTTATTTCAAAATGTAGCAGGCTTACTAATATCTGATAAGCTACATGAGAGCATGTCCTCGAAGATCTTATGGCATGAAGAGTTAAGAGATGAAGCTGCTGTCTATGTATTGCTTATATCTTTATATTGCATTATTACATTAAAAAAAATATTTTCTAAGATTTTCCCATCTACGTTTTCCATGCCACTGTGGTAGTATGGATTTTTCTCTGTGTCTATTCCTTTCTTCCCACTACTGTTTTCTTCTGCATCCATTCAGCTTCTTTACATGTTCTTCCGTATGTACAGTACATACGTACGTATGTACAGTGCACTGATGTCTGTTCTGTCCACTGTGAAAAGAGAGGTCTTGATTTCTGGCTGCACTTAGATTAAATCTTCATAGCTTCACTCTTGTAAAATAAATAACCAGACACACCAGCGTCCCAAATTGAAAATGTAATATTTCTGTCCCAGTAAAAAGGTTGTGTAATGGCATATTGAAATTTCACTCACTTTTAACTCAGTTTAATTAAGAGTTTTGAATTTCCTTTGTCCTTTTGTTCAATTGTTATTTGACTACTTTGAGACAGTTTATTAGATCACATTAGTTTACTGTTTTATGTTATATGGAATAAATATTTTGCAGGTAATACTAATTAATTGTTATTGTTAAAAACCAGTTAAGCAATTAGAAACTTTCTTTTACATTACATACCAGTGAGGATGAAATATTTGAATCCTTTCTGTTCTCTAAGACGTAATGATTACGTAGGATTCTATGTTTTCCATTCCTGACACTTTATTGTTGTTGCATGTTCCCAAGGTCCTTCACTTCTAATCTCATTTAGGATGACGTCCATGGTGTCAAGAAGATCATGTGGATTTTAAGGAGAAATTTTAATACCTCTTTAATGAAAGCCTAAAAAGCATCAATTTTATTCCACTGCATAGCTCTGAGGAAGATTTTTTTTTGGCAAAACTCTTACCTCTCCTTTCCAGTCAATGAACATATGTGTGGATGAAGAATTTTCTGACTTAGAGGCATTGGAAAATGCTGACAGCTTGGCAGCAGCTTTGATTTTTTCAATAAAATGATAACTATTTTTGTTCTGTTCCAGGAAGCTTCTTCTAAAACACTGCTCTGAATCTTGCTTTTAAGGTTCCTAATTCTGACTTTCCCTTTGATTGATGCAATGTGTATAACAAATGCGGTAATGGCATTACAATGTGGTGGGGTGACCCTGGCTGGAAGCCAGGTGCCCACCAAAGCCACCCTATCACTCCCCTCCTTCACCTGGACAGGGGAGAGAAAATACAACAAAAGGCTCATGGCTTGAGATAAGGGCAGGGAGATCACTCAACAATTACCGTCACAGGTGAAACAGACTCTACTTAGAAAAAAATATCTAATTTATTACCAAGCAAAACAGATGAGAGCAATGAGAAATAAACCCAAATCATAAAACACCTCCTCCCCCCCGGCCTCCTTCTTCCTGGGCTCATCTCTACTTCCAATTTCTCTACCTACTCTGGCCCAGTGGCACAGAGGGACAAGACTGCTCCAGCGTGGGTCCCCCACACAGGGTAACAAGTATCCCCATCAAACCTGCTCCAGTGGGGGCTCCTCTTTCCACAGACTGCAGGTCCTGCCAGGAACTTGCTCCAAGTGCAGGCTTTCCACCGGGTCACAGCCTCCTTCAGCTGTCTCCATCTACTCTGGTGTGGAGTTGTCCACTAGCTGCAGGTGGAATCTCTACTCCCCTTGTCTTCCATGGGCTGCAGAGGGACGAACTGCTTCACCATGGTCTTCTCCATGGGCTGTAGGGGAATCTCTGGCTCCCAAAGCACCTCTTACCTCCCTTCTTCATTGACTTTGGTGTCTGTAGAGTTTCTCACATTTTGTCACTCATCTTTCTGGCTGTAAAAGCTGCTGATTTTTTTTTATTTTATTTTTCCTTCTTAACTGTTATCCCAGTGGCGCTACCACTGTTGCTCATGGTCTTGGCCTTGGCCAGCAGCATGTCCATCTTGGATCCAGCTGGCATTGGGTATGTCAGACATGGGGGAAGCTTCTAGCAGGTTGTCACAGAAGCCACACTGTAGCCCCTTCTGCTACCACAACCTTGCCATGCAAACCCAAAACATAAAGGCTCACAGGACACTTAGTTTAGTCTGCAATTTTAATGTGGAACAGCCTTTTATTATTGTTATTTTCATTTGAAATGCTAATTAAAAATATTTGCTTCAGTTTGCTAGTCAAATTTCTTTATTGATTAATACATAAACTATTATTTTACATTAAAAATACTGTGCTTTGCAGACAAGGTTTATTCAGTTCACCTTGGTTGAAGATGGCACAGAAAATGAAGCTCAGTTTGGTTTTTTTGCAAGTTGTATACAAAAAGTCACATACAAAAATACTAGAATGTATTGGCTAGAGTGAAAAGTCAAGCTTCTGTCCTAAACTAGACAGTCAACACAACCTGAAGCTGGAAATGAGGTGGACTCAACAGGAAAAATAAGGCTATCAGTGAAGTCACAGCTGGGTTTTGTGTAAACTCAGACCACATATCGGACTGTGGCCTGTATTGGTTTATCCTGAACATATTGTCTGCAGCATTACCTGTGGCTGAAACCTCCTGGCAGGCAACATGTTTTCTAAGTGCAATTTGTGGCCTGAAGTGAAATAACTTTGTGGACTGAAACAGGTTTCTATGAACATCACTATGAAAGTTGCTTCCTAGAAGGTGTGAGTTGAGAGCAGAGAAAGTGGTAGCCCCAAACCCTTTATTTTCCTTTACACATCTGAATTAAGAAGGAAAAAATAAAAGTAAAGGTTTCATCCTCCGTCACTGGTATGATTCTGATGAGACACTTACTCAGATCTGGACCGACGCTGGCAATCTATGCTGATCGTGGTGAAAAGTATGAACATATATAGATACAATATATGTGCAGACTTATGCTATGTAATATGTGTAATGAAATGAATATAAAATCTATAAAATCTAAACCACACACAGAGGGCATTAAAAACCCCTTTATATTCCGTATATTTGTATCTGGACATACATCTGCTACTAAGATTTTTTACTGTTAACTAAATTGATCACACGAAATGATATTTGGGAATAAGGTCAACAAGGCAGACTAGGAAAAAAACCTACTTTTTTGTAGATGTTTGTATCTAAGACAGATACTAGCCTACAGTTTTTACAGAAAAAAAAAGTAGGGTGAGCAATAAAATGAAAAAACTGGGCAGCTTTAACTAGTTCCATCGGTAATAACACCCTTTAAATCACTGATTATGACTTTTAAACTGTAGTTCTGAGGTAAACAGTGGCTGTGTTTTAGTATTTCTTAAAATTTTGGATCAGGAATGTGCTTTGAAATAAATTTCTGGATCACATGAACTTTCCACGCTTTGATTCACATCACTGAGTGGTCTTGGAGTACATAAGCACTATTCCTTTTGGATGAAGTTAAATTGTAAAATGTACTGCAGGAGTGCAGCTTATGCACTTTAACATGTAGTGCTCAATCTGCATATGGGGCCAACGTAGGACTAATTGAAGTTAAGACCTCTGAAATGCTCCTGTTGTGCACTAACTGTTAAATCTGTACAGTTCTGTTCTGAAATTGCAGTACCTGCATGTATACATACAGCCAGCATGGTATAAATTGAACGAGGTTTTGTCAGAGACAGGTCCTCTGCTTTCCTTTCAGACTTTGTCTTTTTCCTTCGCAGCATAGGTTTCATGGGATTTTCACATTCAGGAACTCATCAGTTTATTAAAACAAGAAAAATCAATGTAGGATGGTAGCACTGAATCAACTTATTGAAGTATGAATATAGATGTCATGGTAGAAAACTTTAAATCTTACAAAACTGTTGGGTGGTTTTGTTTTTGTTTTGTTTTGTTTTTCCAGGAAAGAACAGTAACAATTAGAAGACAGACTGTAGGAGGATTTGGATTAAGTATTAAGGTAGGATGATTGTTTTTTGGGTCTATTATTCCACATTGCACAATAAGTGTATTTGTGTATAGTTATTATTACTTTTAATGAGGACAAACTATATTTTAGATGACTAGAAACAGAGCAAATGTATTCTAGGACATTAGGTACAGTCACAGTAGGCAACCAGCAACTACACTGCCGTGTGGAATGGAAGGCAATGGAAAGATCACCCCCTTCAGCTTCAAGTTGAGCACTCTGTGATAAGGTTTGTTGTGAGAGTTGAAAGTGTTTGCAACTGCACAGACTCGACTTTTTTTTTTTTTAAACCGGACTCTTATTTAAGTGGATGTTAATGAATGCTAAGTAGCAGTGCAGGCACATGAAACAACAACCAAGAAGTTAGTCATCAGTTCTCCTACAAGGAATATCACATTGACTCGCTGCAATTCCTTAGTAGGACGCAAAGAGTTGCTGCTTTATCGTATTTTTTGCTGTAGATCAAGCAACGGCATCGATTTATCAAGTTACTGTATTTTTGCTTCCTTCAGTAAGATTTAAGAAGTGTAGGTGACCTTTTTTGAGGAACGAAGGGATGAGGAGGTGTCTTGGTTTCAACTAGGACAGAGTTAATTGCCACAGGGACCCCTGGCAGTTGAGCCGAGCTGGCGGGGTGGATGTGAGGGGGGGGTGGTGGTGGTGGTGTTCCGTACCACGTGACGCCAGGCTCCCCATGAAAGGGGGCTGGCCGGGGAGGGATGGTTTGGTCGGCTTCGGGGCGGGCTGAGCGCCCGGCCGCTCCCGGGGCGGTAAGTTTCCTTGAGGCATCAGTCGCTTTCTGTTATCGGAGGGGGTGGTGATGGGTGGTGTTTCCCCCTCCCTGTACTGTCCCGGTGGGGGGTCTTAGACCACCCCCCCGGGTTTTTACCTGCCGATTCTCCTCTCCGTCTCGGTTCGTGGGGGGAAGGGGCGGGTGAGCGAGCGGCCCCGTGGTGCTCAGCTGGGGCTGAACTGCGACAGTCCGGTGCTCACCGTGGGGCTCGAAGGGTTGGGATAGCGGTACATCTGACTCCAGCATGTTAAAACCGATAAGTATTTATGCTATTTAAACAGCCGTTGGGCGTAGCGGTGTTTTGTTTGGTCACGTGGCGGTGGTTTGTAAACCCGCACGTGCTGTACGTAATCCCTGCCGCCTGGTTTGCCACCTCTGGGAGAGGGGTCTGGGTTCTTCTTTGTTGTACCGTGCGATAGTAATTTGGGATCGACGTCCGTGATCGTGAGCCTAAGGTGGCATTTGTGTGTGGCATTGCTGTCACGCCCCTGTCTTGGGCAACATCTCTCAGCATTATTTAATGATCACACTCGATCGGTGGGAAGACGGCGGGGGCGAAGGGGGAGGAGCGGTATGGTTCGATCACCCAGAGGTGATCACTCCGGGGCTGGATATTCAGGGCTCGGATGACTTGCTGGAGAGTATAGACAGGTGTCTGAAGATCTCCTCTCCCCCAGTGGTTTGGAGCTTCACTCCCGAACAACTTGAGGATTCTGATGGAGTGATAGAGCGTTTGAAAGGGAAAGGCTGTGGCTGTGCCAAAGAGGCACAGCTCACTGCGCTGTGCTGGGTCCCGGCCAGTACTTACCAAACCCTGCTGGATGGTAGGCAGCGCCCTCAGGGGAAGAGAGGGAGAACAGACCAGCAGGCACTTTGGGTATCTCACCAGGCTCACCTGCCCTGGCTCTTTGTGGAAATCAATTGTATCCCACCCGAAACCGGGGGTGGGGCTTAGTAATTTTTGTCATTATAACCTTTTTGGAAATCTATATAGTTACGATTTTAAAAGCCTTACCTTAGCTCTGAATCTCAGTGTAGGCAGCATGGTTTTATCTTCTACGCACAGCAGTCCTTGGCTCCAAGATAGCAGTAGAAAAAGTGAGGTGTGATTCACATGAATGCAAAGAGGCTTAAATTATGCATAGAAAGAGAAAGTATAGACTTTTCTGTAAACATCTGTTAGCGCTGACCTTATAAGAAGTGACTCAGAAGAGGGATTAACGTGCATTTGTTTTGATAAGAATATTGCTGAATAGAAATACTAGTTCTTAAAATATCCTTCAGTATGCTTACTGTTATCTTGTTCACTGACTGAAGACCTTTATTCAAGGAAAACTAATTGCTATTTTGTGGCTAAAATTTCTCATTAGTTTAGTCAACAGCCTACAGGTTATTTTCCCACAATGCCATTATAGGTTACAGTTCACCGAATAGTGATGAAATAATGCACGTCACTGTAAAATCAAGTATATGGGTGAATGAGGCTTTATTTAGCTGGTGCTAAGAAACAAGTGGTTACAGAAAGGATTTTTGAGTCTTGGAAAGCAAATCTCAGTCACTAAAATTAGCCTTTTAGTTATATAATGGGTTATCTTGCAAAACTAACATTACTGGCATTACTTACATAAATTCAGATGTGGATAGACATTTTTTTTTTAAAATAACTAATAGATTATGGAATTCTTTCAACAGATGTCATTTAATACCAAAGAAATCTTTCAACAAAGGAAATTCAGGCTTGGACAGTATAGTTTAGCTAATGAAAGTGGTGAGTAGAGTTCTGTGGTCTGGGATATTCTGTTCATGTGTATCAGGCAATATGGTTTTTTTCAATTATTACCAAAAAATCAAAGAACTTGGGATCTATTTTGCTAGATAATTTTTTTAGTAATCCTAGATTCCTAAGAAGAAAGATTGACTGGATAGCAAAGATAATCTAAAGCAAATCAGTAAATAATCTGCTATTATAGTTTCGAGCTAATAGTAAGAAAATTTAGAACTGGACCTTCGGGTCATGCTTTTTACAGTTTTTAGGTAAACTTTATGAGGACTCCTGGAAACAGACTTTTTAGGTATTCCTTGAAATGTCAATGTCACTTCTGAATACTCTGAATTGTGCCAGCTTTCTGTTTAAAAGGTATTGTCCAGTCATGGTATGCTTTCTTTGCAGATGAGTAAACAGTTAATTCCTCTCTTGCTTTTTTGTCTTGTTTCAAAAGATTCATGAACTTTAATGAAGAACTTTTCTTTTTAAAATTACTAATATGTATAACTATTTTGTAATAATGCCATAAACTAGAGGCCTACAAGTCACCCTGTAGAAGTTTCTCCCTGTTTCATTATTTCCCACAAGCCCATGTACTACAGTATTTCTTGTTGTCTTGCTACTCTCAGATTATTTAAAGATGGGGGTTTTCTGAAGAGTTATTTCTGGTAGTGGTATATATCAGATAATGCTTTTTATCAAAGATGTGAAGTTATACCAGTACAATGATTGATGAACTTCACTTCAAAATATTTTCTAGTACTTTGATATTAATTATTTTTTGTAGTTTTGACATCGAGCTATAAGGTATTATAATGCCGTTTTTCTACTAATTGAAGAACCCATTTGTTCTCAGAAATCTCATGTGATCAAATCACCTTTTAAATTTCTTGAGTAAATTTTGGAAGTGCCTTGCCCCACCTTACATATTCTAGACCCTTGGAAACTTTTTCCTGAAGAGCAGGTGGTCACAATATTAATAGTTACAAAATTAAACTGTCCAGCCATCTTTTGGTGACTTGCTTAGGAATTAAACCCTTGTGTTATACCTGGGTGCTCTGGCTATATTTGTAAAAATCAGATTCAGTCAAGTGCTTAAAGCTGCTTATGGGATTGATTTTTTACACAAGATCCCAACATAAACCCTATTAAAAAAAAAATTGTTTATAATCCACTCTTTGCCGACTTGAAAGAACAAAAAGTCCTGTTTTGTGTTTGGCTGTATTTCATTGTACCAAAGCTAATGATAAGTGTGACTGAAGCAGAACTGATTAATTTTACACCCTTCAGAAGCAATTATTTTCTAATTTCTGAAGCCCCTTAAGACTCCTCTGTCATAAACCTCTGTGTGGGTGAAGGAATAGCCATGGAATTAGATGCAGGGATTGGGAAGTATAGTGTAGTATTTCATTCATCGTATCTCTGACAAATTTGAGATGCAGTGATTTGATAAATGAAGCTGCTATGTTATAACTTCTGAAGACCCTCATGTTTGTCAATAATGGGAGTGTAGTGTTCTTATGGAAATAGGCAATAAAATTGATAGTTCATTAAATAAATTAAGGATTGAAGTTACAGTCTGACTCCTGGCTAGAAAAGAAAAAAGTTTATAAGTAGCAGTTAACATTGGCCTGTTGTTTAATTGCTAGCATCATTCCTGGCACAGTTTTGGCTTACACCAGCAAGTGCTCTCTAAGACAGTCCATGATCACAGTTCAGGTCTTTATATGGACTGCTTCCAATACACAAGTATAAAGTCACCCTTGATCAGTTAGGAAGATGGTTTATCCTCATAGACATGAACCATATTGTGCCTGTAGACCTTAATAAAGCTAAAACTGGCCCATTTTTTGTTAGTGAAATAAATGTTGCCTTTTAGTATGAAATAGAGATGTCCCCTACATTGTCTTAACTCTGAGTATGCTAAAGTCCAGTAATTGATCTATTTTTTTTGACTATTTAGGAAAACAAAGTAGTAATTTTCTTGTTATACTTGAAGCCAAACACAAACCCAGCATGTCAATAAAAGTGACTAGTTTCAGCTTCCTTATTTTTCGTAGGAACAAACCCCTCAGTCATAAAACCTGGGCTAAGAAAAAATAAATCTGTGGAACTGTATCATGTGACACTTTGAAGGGAGGTGGGTGACCTCCCACCAGGAATGGCCAACATTCAGGACAGTGTGCTTCACAGAGCTGCCAGTGATTAGATTTTCCTCTGCCTCTTCTAGCAGGACCACCTCTGCAGGTGGGCAGTTACCTTTATCCCATGCTCATCTTTGCCTGCCTAAGGAAAAAAGGACAGACAAATTTTGCATTACAAAAATTGGTATTAGAATCTGGTAGAGATCTGAGCTGTTAAAAATTAAACACTAAGAATTAAATGCTGTTATCTGACATATTTTTATTTCCTCCTCTGGTCTGAGGTTTTAACTACATGTCCATACTAGGTGAGGGAAAGTTTAAAAACAAGGAAGAGTGGCTATTGTTCCAGAGGTTTCTGAACTGGAATTGTCTCCTGAGCCTATAAAACCAGAATTTAAACATGCATACACCTTTTTTCCACAGGATAGACAATCTGGTATGGCGGATGCAAGGCTGCAGTGCCAATCTGAACTAGTATTTGACAATGTGTTGCAAGAATATATAGAGCTTTTTAGCTTGCTGTGATTTGCTAATGATGACTGGGTATAGATAGGTGGACAACTATCTTTCCCTTTCTGTTTTGAATTTTTGTTTGTTAGAATAGCAGGCAACACTTCATGACTAATTTGAAATGAAACCTTCGTACTGGGCTGAGGTGAGAGGAGGTAGTTTTCTTCATTGAATGTTTCTTCAAATCTTCAGTGTAAATGGATGTAGATAGATACAGTGAGAGAGGAATAATCAAATTGTCTACATTGCAGGCTGGCTTACTAATAAGAGTAATTTCCCTCTTTACTGGAGAGCTGTCTAAAGAGTGAGTGAGGACATTTGATTGAGGAAAAAAGGACCTCTGTTAGCTTTGCTGAGCTTTAAACCCTGCACTCTTTCGCTGAGCTTCAAATGCCCTGGATATTGCAATCTCTCTGTAACATCGGAGGCTTAGGAAGGGAACTGACACAGCTGTTTTTCTGTTTGATTGAAAAACTCAGAGGAAAATAAATGTGCATGTGACTAAGAAAAAAATCTGGAGAGTGTAGATTGACATAAATTTAGTGAACTTGAACAGATTATCTTAAGTGAAGCCAACTTGAACTGGTTCAAAACCACTGAAAGATATTAAACAAATTTTATTAGTACAATTCATTTAGTCTGAATAAATCTCTGAAATTAAGATAGCCTTCTGGTCTTTGTGGAGCAAATAATCAGTCCATCATACAGATATCAATTCTGTGTGCAAAAATGGTGATCTTGTGCAATATCAATAGAACTCTCTCTATATTACTGAGCTCCTTATTAACTCAATGTTTTTAGGACATTTTGCATTGCTGGCCACTAGCAGAAGGAACTTTGATCCTATTTAAAATTGTTTGGTTTCACAGGAAATGAATCTTTATTCCATGACAGAAATAGGAGTCTGTTCAGTTTCAAACCAGTGTTTATTGCATGAAAAAGGCATATGTACTCTTCCTTAGACCATTAAAATACCCATGTCTGTCCTTTCCACACCTTGACACTGGATGTCTGGACCTAAGAAAGCCATTGTTTCCAAAGAAAAATATGCCAGCTGAAGAGTAAGCAAACCCTTAACCATGCTTTCTAGTCAAAACGACACTGTGGCAGGTCATAATTTCTGATTATCTGAATTTGTACAGGTTACATACATGCTTATGCTTTCCTCTCTTCAGAGGAAGAATATTTGTGTTTCTGTGTATATTTGCCTTGCTCTTCATTTGAGCTTCCTTTTATTTAAGGTTTCCTTTTAATACTTTATTCTTAAGCACCACAAATATTTCCAGTCCTAAGAGGATAAATTGAATGAGCTGACAAAACTGAATTGCTGTCAAACTGTTGAATTACTTTCCATCTTTCCTTTATTTCCCCCAATTTATTGAAAACCTACTGTTCCATTTCTTAAAGTGTCTTTTTCTGTTCTTTCTTACTTACCCTCCTGCTTTGCTTGCTCTTTGTGCCTGTGTGACAGAGACAGAAATAAAGAAAGACTGCTTTTGAGATGAAAACTCCAAACTTGCTTTTCTTGGGCTTTTGTTTACATGTTTCTCGCCAGCATGACAATGAAGTGATCACAGTGTGGCTGCCATTGTAGTGTGATGGCCATTTTTGCTTTTGTAGGACACAATTTCATACATTAAGCTTTGTAGAATTCACAGAAACTGATGTCAATTTCCTTCATCTTGTAGAGTTTTTAATGTCACTCCACTTCCTGAGCTAATCATGGCAACTGAGAACTCCTTTGAGAGACAATAAGGAATTAATACCAATCCACTGTTTATTTAAAGAAGTAAAGACAAATAGGAAATGTAGGAAGAGTTGTTTTGAGTCTGAAAACTGCTGTTAGAGGAAGGGCAATATATATTTTTAAGTAAAAGGTATTTCCTGGTGACTGATGAAATTGCTGTTTATTCTGTTTTCAGGGTGGAGCAGAACATAATATTCCAGTGGTCATTTCTAAGATTTCCAAAGAACAAAGAGGTGGGTGTCAGATTAGTATTGTGCTTTGATATATTCCTTAAAGTAAGGTGCATTAAGCCTTGACATTCTTCAGAAACTGTTAAATAAATACTATTGGTGTACCATTTCTCTGTCTATGCCATTATGATGTGTCTTCCTCAGAAGTATTCTCTGAAAAAATATAGAATCCCTATTTGGAATATTATGTGAACACTCTTCAAAATTATTAATTTTTTAAAAAGTCTTGTGAAGCATTATTTTTCAGGAGCAAAATGGAAGTCATTCAGAGAATGAAAATTTTTAACAAACTTAACAGAATTCAATATTTTTTTGTCTCATTTCCAAATGGTTATTGCCGGGAAGTTTAGCAGATTACATGTTTGGCCATTAAAGAATGGTAACATGAGAAGAGAATGCACGCCTTTGTTGGTTAGTAGGGTAACATTCAGATAGGGTGGGTAATGGTGGAACCTTGATAATACCTCTGTTATTTCATCATTAGATGTCCTGCTGCATAAGGTTTTAACCATGCTTGTTTTTAGTGCATGCGGAGCTGGTTGCTGAATCTCTGTATTGTTTTTAACTGCCAGTGTCTCAATTGCTGAAATGGCATCATAATGTGCTAGGAACATGGATAATGGTTAAACAGCTCATGAGGTGCACAATGATGAGATGAAGGCTGTGAATCAATAGTAATACAGTGTATTTGGTTTCTCTGTTTATGTTTGTGTGCATTAGTGTCAGGTCAGAAACATAAACTTGGAAGCATTTCTGTCCATCTGTAATGCCATAGCTTTAGGATGCTGCTTCTGCACAATCAGTATGTGCCAGCAAAGAAGAAAAACCTATTCACCCACACACAGAGGTACAGGGGTATTGGCATCTTGAGAAGTGAAAGGTAGATGTGAAAGTTGTGTGTAGGGACACTGTAGAGGAACATGGAATGAGTCCCTTAGAAAGGCAGTAAGTTTAAACGTGTTATGCTTGTGACTCCATTCTTTTCAGTATAAATATGTAATACATAACAATGTGACATACATTACCTACACTAGCTATTAGAAAGCTATTAAGCACTGCAGCAGAAATGAGAAATGTAGTCTTGTTTAACTGAGCACACAAATGTGCACACTATTTTTGTCAAATTTTTTTCTGCAGTAGCTGATGTATTATTTCTGACCCCAATACTTGGCTGAGAGGTAACAACATTACTGCTTTCACTAAAATTATTGCTGGCTTTTAGAGAGCTGGTTTTGAGGCATCTCTTGTAAGAGACTGCTGTCTTATGCTGTAGAAAGTCTCACGCCATGTGTCTGCATTTGGGATCTTTGATGCAGAAAATGCTGTTTGACCCAGAGTTTGTATCTCAAAGCTCTGCAGGCCTGTTTCTGCCCTCCTCCCAATTGACTCCAGCTCTTTCTTTGGATTTTTCAAGAAGAATGTGACATCTGAGGCAATTTTTAAAACCAGTGGTGCGCGTAAGGTGCTTAGGCTAGCACATTAGGTCATATATGAAGAAAAATATGGATATGCATTTCAGAAAAAAATAAATCAGAATGTTTATCCTCCAAAATTTTAAGCATCCTTTGTTACATTTATGTAACAAGACCAGTCTTTCAAATATGTACTTGAGTATTGCAATTTATGTAAGTATTGATTCCAGTTTTACACTTCATTGAAATACATAAAGTTTTGGGATCAACTCCAGTTCTAGTCTTTTCTAGATGGTGTCTTCTGTGATATTTTGGAATACTATAGATAATCCCATATACTGTCCTGGTTCTGGACAGGCCAGAGTTAACCTCCCCAAGCAGCCAGCACAGGTGAGCTGAGTTAGCCTGAGCTGTTTCCCACACCCCCTGCCATACTCCCCCATAAAAAGGGCTGGTTGGGGAGGGGTGCTCCTGGGTGCCTCCAGGGTAGTCCAAGTGCAGCTGGGGTGTCTGGTTGGTCCTTGAGTCATGCAGTACTCTGTTATCGTCAGGTTGGTAAGGCACTCTGTGTTATCCCTGGGTGTGAGTGTGATTTGCCATGGTCTGTTGTTCCCCTTTCCTGGTGGCTTGGTCAGGAGCGAGGGAGAAGTGTGTGGTGCTCAGCTGCTGTTTAGGGCTTAACCACCATACCTCTCTTAATGTTCCTTAATTCTCATGTTCAGGATTATTTCTTTACAAATACTAAAATAATCTTTTTTTGTGTGTGTATTGATAAAGTGTGTTTGCATTAGGTAGCTCTGTAACACAACATTATATTTTAAAATTGCAATTGTAGAATTAGATTTTGTAAATTGCTTTGAGTTATTGATTTGTTTTAAAGGTCAAATTTTGTCTGATTTGATACAATACACTGATTGTCTAGCTCTTCAGCATAAAGTGTTATTTAGCATAAATATTCCACTGATTTTCTTGAAGATGCATGACTTGTAAACTTTGATAAAAGATAATTTAACTTTGTTCTTCTTGAGTAGCTCTGGGGTCTCCATGTTGCGTTTTTCCTCAGGGTTTGTGAGTGATGATCTCACACCCAAACAGGACTTAGTTCTGCAATCATTTTTATGCTCAGAAAAGTATGCTATGCCCCACCATAATGGCCTGAAAGGTACTAGTGGAAGATGTTTCATAGTATTCTACCTGGACTGGGTAGACTCTGACACTGTAACACAGGCTGGTATTTGGGGATTTAAAAAAAGTTCATATAATTTAGTGTTGGGTTTTTTATTAGGTTTCTGTTTACATTTTTAAAATTTGTTAAAAAATACATAGGAATACATGTACAAGAAATCAAAGATGTTATATACCAAATGAGTGAAAATATGCTTTCGTTTTTCAGCGGAACTTTCAGGTTTGCTCTTTATAGGAGATGCAATTCTACAGGTGAGTAAAATTGCAAGTACTTCTGTTTTTATTTTTCTAGAAAGTGAAATGAAATCTATACTTATGAAATGTAGAGTAAGTCTTCTCTTTATCTTTTTAATATCAGATTAATGGAATTAACGTGAGAAAATGCAGGCATGAAGAAGTGGTGAGCTTTTCTGCTTTTCTGTTTTTCTGTCTACTTTCTGTCTTTGCAGTTATTGAGATAGTAGTATACACTGACAGCAGTGTGTTGGCATCAGTTGTGTTATTGTTATTCCTAAACAAATACGACTGTACCCTCTCATATGGTAAGCAACTCTGATCTTTGTGCAGTTGCTGCTTAAGTTTGTTGTAATTGTTGCTGTTCTCAGACAGGCTTTTCTGTATTGAAGGTGATGGCTTTATTATGTGGAATTTTAGTTGTACGTGTTCTGACATTTCTTCAGGCTTACAGCTGTCAGATTTCAGCAGTGCTACACCTTTCTGCATTGTAATGTCAGAAGCTGTCATTTGCATCGTGATGAAGGGTTTTTGTTTACTTGGTTTTAATCCTATTTAAAAATTGAAACAAAACTGTGTGTCTGCTTTTTATTCTCTGGTCATTACTTAGGAGAGTGCTCTTCTCCTTCAGTTAAGCTGGTATCAGTATAGGTTTAAGATAAGTGTATTAAGGAGATGGTTTCTAGAGAAGCCATGTGTGTATTTGAGAGCTCTATACTAGAATGGTTCCATTGGTAAATCACTTTGCTCAAAGTCTTATGTACTCCTATTGAGTTTGACTTTTTGACTCTGCTTAAGTACTTTCAGCAGTAGGAAAACCTTTACTTAAGAATGCCAGAAGATTACCAAATAAATTACCTCCATAGAATTTTTGCCTGTATTTTTAAAATGCACTAATGTTATATCTGAAAGTTTACTTTCTCATAACTTTGCCAATTCAAGGATGTTCTGTATTTCGTACTGTGCTCTGTATGACAGGTGGCTGAACGTGTGCCATTCAGTTGTAGAGGGCACAAGTTAATACAGATGAAGTTTCATGTTGGAAATTTGTGATGGAAACCATGCTTCATTCTTCAGAACCTTCATCATACCACCTCCTGTGTACACAGATTAATAGTTGTATTTATAGAATTTTAAGCTTTGGTTGTGCAACAGTGTTTGTTTTAATATGTTTGGTTTAATATGAATTAATATGGTAAATAGGTTACTAGAAATTCAAGATGTAAAACAGTACTAATAGTATAGACTTGCACATCCATAGACAGATTGAAAACTATTAACAGCACCTGGAATTTTTCTTTTTTCTGAGACAATCTCTTAACTGTTAGTATTATACATAATTTTGGCTATTTATGATCAGGTTTAAACACTTTCATGGATAAAGAGATGTTTGAAAAGTCAAAAGATGACAACATAAAGTAGCAAATATTTGGTTTATACCTTGTTTGTCCAACATAATGTCTCAGCTCCTTATAGACAGAGTTTATAATGCTGTCCTCGTGCTACCTGAATAAAAAAGTCTTACTAGTTTTGAATGTGCATTTGTGTAGGTACAAATGTTGTAGGAGTTACAAGAAGCAGAATTTAAATTTAAGTATTTTAGATCTTTATTCTAACTAAGAATAATTCTTAAATCAATAGTAAATAATGAGCAATATTTAAATAAGATATAATGTCTGTATAGCACTTTATAAACTAAAAAATGTGGTGGAGTTATAAAATAAACCCCAAAGTAGTTGAATCATGTTTTTTCAGAAACTATCATATGTTGAATACCTGTGGAGTAAATTTATTATGACATCTGCTATAGTAATAATCGATATCATTATGCATTGTGCAATAATCTGTGATTTTAGGCATATTCTTGAGTAAAGGGCAAGCACATTAGCTGGTCTGCTTGCTGGAGTTCTGGGTGGGAGCTTGCAGCATGCCTGTTACAGTTTGAGTTGTTCTAGCACTTCTCTCTTGCAGGCTCTTTATCAAATACAAGATCTGTAGCTTTAATCTCAAGGTAATAGAGAAAAAAGTCAATGTTTGGAGCATAGGTGCTCACTGCAGGGAGTTGAACAGTAGTGGAAACTTAATTTTTAATCCATATTGCATGTAGGTACTTGAATGGTTAAGTACACGAGCTTAGTTACTTTCTGAGTTTTTCTGTAACTAATTAGCACAGAGCAGGTATCATTATGAGAGAATATATTAGTGTTGTTGCAATCTCTTAGAAAATACTGATTGAAAACCAGAGTAGAGTTTTTTTTCAGGGTTTAAAGCTGAATATACCCATAGAAAATTTAGACTTGTGTCTTCACCGTGCATACCATGACTGTTCATTCTTTTTCTAGATCCAAAACTTCTCGCTGTTGCAGAAACGTTCTAAGTGTACGTCTTATCTTCATAGTTCTGCACTGAAAAGACCTGTGGCATAGTAACTACAGCTTTTATTGTCTTACATTAATTACTTGCTTTACTGATAATTATACTATGCATATATAATGATTTGAAAGTCAAAATTTAGGTTGATTAATTCCAACTTTCAGAATAAGAATTTTTCTTCAATATATAGTGAACTTAGTGTTCACTCCTCTGTCTTTATTGATTTCCACTAGTTTCTAGATTTTGTGATAGAGTATGCAGTGATGTACAGATCCTGTTACCCAAGAAATATGCTATAATCTGAAGCCTGAATCTGACAAATAGGTAGGTAGATAGCTGAGACTTATAAAACTGAATAGGTAGGTTTAGTCAGTTCTTAATGTATCTCACTGGAAGCCTCTACACAGTTCCTTTCTGATTTATATTGTTTTTTTAGCTTTAGGAGAATTCTTTATTTCTGAGCTTGGTTTTCTGCCAGTAGAATGTGGAAAATATTCATATCATGAAAACACATCATGAGTTTCTTTCAAAAGGCTGGATGTTAGCTTGTTTGTCTTAGGTTGTAAAGACTCCCCCCTGAGTACAGCATAATGTTGCTTCAGTGTTGGTGCTCTTGTGTGGTAAAATAAATACTTCACCCCAGACAACACGTATCTCCATTGAAAGAGTCTGAAGGAAAAAAAAACCCCACCCTAGGAATTCTTTGAAATATTTTTCATCATCATACTGGCAATTTGACTCAAAAAATACAGTATGCTCTTGAATGTAGAGCTAAGGACAGTCCATTGTATCTGTTAAATTACATGACTTTGTGCTCTTTCTTGTCTGGATTTATTAACTATGCCTTTTCCAGTAGACTGTCATTTATGTTTTACAGTAAGACAGTGACAAGTCCAGGGGGATGATAACTTCCCTAGTCCTACTAGATGCACTGTTTCTGATATACCACAATGCTCTTGGCTGCCTTGGCCTCCTGGGCTGACTGTTGGCTATCAGCTAACGCCCCCAGGTCCTTTTCTGCCAGGCAGCTTTCTAGCTACTCTTCCCCACGGCTGTAGTGTTCCATGAGGGTATGACCAAAGTGCAGGAACTGGCACTTGGCTTTGTTAAACCTCATACAGTTGGTCTCGGCCCATTGATCCTGCCTGTTCAAATACTTCTACAGAGCCTTCCTACCCTCAAGCAATTTATCTTAGGAAATAAAAACAGAATTAAATGAATATGAAATAATTTCTTATTTCTCGTGTTTAAGGGAAATTCAAGGAATGTTTCTAATGAAAAATGATAGTTTAGTATGCCGGTTGATATGGTATTCGTATGTTCCTTGAAAGGCAAGAGGATAAGCTCTTGTAGAGGTAGGTATAGTACAGGTACAGGTATGCAGCATAGATAGTTATATTTTGGATTTTATGTAGAGCTAACTAGGATATGTAGCACTGTTCGGCCATCAGCTGCATTTTGCATAAGACATTCCAGCAGAAGGACCTGACATGTGGGATGTCCATATATACTGCATTGTATCTTTTGCTTCCCCTTTGGTTCCTTGTTCATTACAGGGCTGTAACTCTGCTAGTTCTGCATGAGTCATATCTTATATGAAACTGACAGGACAGGGACTGTAGTGGCTTAACTGTGATCACATGTAGCTGATGGAACCCTAGTTCTTAAAATTGTGGTGTCATTCAAATTGATTTTAAAAAAAATTAATAGCTTTGTTAGTGTTGCTCATTAGTGCTTTTAAGCAGAGTAACAAGGGTATTGTAATTGCAAGGCAGGACTGTAAACCAAATGATCTGAATCTCATTCCATCTTGACTTTGCAGATGTGTCTTTTGGTAAATTGTTTTCTTAACTGTAAAACAGAACTGGACTGTCACCAGGTTTAACTCACTGAATTGCATGAAATACTTCAGAATCCTTTACTTTTCCGTCTCTACTGTAATATTGTGATGTTTGGTGATAGTGATAACGGCAACCTGCAAATAGAGATTACCACCTTCTCATACTATGTGGTAGAGATCCTCTATTGTGTAGCATAGCCATTTAATACTTTCTGGTTTAGACTTAATGGTGACTTCAGTACTGAAGCAGCATAGTCGGTGATTCTAAGACCACCATAATCCAACTTTGTAACTTTTAAATTTAAAAACTAAATGTAAACTTTTAGGAAATACAGTATTTTCTTAAGAGGCCAACTTACTACCTTTTCCATACAGCTGCTGCTTTTTATTTGACATTCGGGTAATAAAAGTGCTGATGTCACCTTAGCTACCCTGGTGTAATTAAGGAAAATGTTACAATGTATTTGATGTCCTTATTGTTCATGGAAATGGGAGCTAATAATCTGTCAAATTTCAGCATTTCATTGAAATAAGTGGAAAAGGACCTATCGGGTGCAAATAGTTCACTGTTTTTTCTGTGTTGTGGAAATTCCCTGGATTAGGTTATATCCTTGAACAAGATTTGTAACATGGATTCAGCTGCTTTTCTAAACTGGATTTAGCTGTGATTTTTTTTTTTAGCGTGTAAATAATCTTTGTGCCAGACTTGGTTTGATTTTTAAAATATGCTAATATGTTGCTTGTCTTCCTAATTTATATTTTAATTTCTTTTTCTCAAGATACCTGTAGATATATTAGTAATTTTATTAAGATACCATCTTTTAAAACTAGTAAGTACTGGTAAATTTTAATAGGCAGTGGAATATGCTGGCATGACTAATACTTAGTCTGTGATTAATATTGTTATTTCCTTATTACATAGTTACAGTCCTCCAAGCAAAAATCCATTATAGTTTAGTGGGATAGAGCGAACAATTGAATCGCCAGGCACAGTGCAATATCTTTCTTGGTTCTTCCTTTGTCATGCAGCTCTATTAGAGCTAAAAGCCTGAGCTGCAAAGAAAAGAGACAATTGAGCAGCAGATTTAAAGCATGTACCATGAGACAAGTTTTATTTGTGGCTTTGATTGCATTGATATTTTTATTGTAAAGACTTAAGCTTCTTTAGGAAGCAAATAAATGTATGTCTGTATGTGTATCTTACCCTCCAGAAGACTTTTGGAAAGATTTCATTTTTTTACAGCATCTTCTAGTTGTGGAGCTATACCTCAGTTTGACTTTGGTACGCGGGCTCCATTTTTTCTTTGCTGGCATAGACGTAATATTGTACAGTAATTAAAAGAATGGGACTGGGTCTGCCATAGACCACTGGAGTCCCAATTACTTTAAACCTAGTTCAAATTATTTTTAACCTACTTCTTTGTAGTTTATATTTAAAAAGGGATAGTCCACTTTGGCTAGGTGTTCTGAATTTTGTTTTACTTGGACTAGCTACTCCATAACAATATAGTAAGACTACAGAACAAATAGCATAGAGCATCAAAAGCTTCCCAAAGGCACAAGAAATAAACATATACAATACATTCCAGATTAATATAGGAGAAATTAAGCCTGTAGACATGAAAATTATCTTCACTGGTCATGATTACAAAAATTTAATTTATACACATGAACTAGAAAATACTGGTCTACTGGTAACAACAGTGTTTTCTTTAAATGGGAAACAATGGTGTGCTCTATAGACTGAAAGCAAATGTTTGCATCTAAAGGGCAACCTCTGTTTCTTATGGTTTGACATGGACCCAAGAGAGTGCATTGGACAAAACAGCATGTGTACTCATTTAGCTAGTAAGAAGGAGTCAAAAATAAAAGCTGTGCTCAAAGAAGTGCAAGTGTGCACACACATAGACTTCTGACATTTTTCCAGCAGTTACAGCACCTGATTTAACTCTTCAGAATTATCATTGTTCTGGCTATAGTAAAATCAGATTGGTGCTAGGAATACCTTTTTTTTTATCCAGGGGTTATCTGTATACCTGTACATATTTTTAGGTCTTTTTTTTTTTTTTTTTCCCCTCTACCGTGGGTCTTTTGTCTTTTGATAGTTTGTTCGGTGAAGGGGGAAGTGGAAAGCAGAATGGACTATTTTTTTTTTCAACAGTAACCAATGTTGGACTCTTCCAGCTACATACAGGAGGTTTCCAGATGGCCCACCCCATACTTTTCTACCACTAGTATTGGTACTGGTGACTTGGTATCTGTTTGTCAGCACTGGGTCTATTTCTAGATGTATACTTTTTTCTTAGCATTGCCCTCATAGTGCTGGTGTCTTTCTACAAGTTCAGTTCAGTACTACCCATTTCCCGTTAGCTGTTCTGCAAGGCTGTAGGCAGTAAGACAGCTTGCAGTAGTGAGAACGTTCATAGATCACAAGGAAAACTTTGGTGAAGGTATGGTTCTAGAGGGAAGAAACTCTTCATTAAAAATTACAAAGGTTACCTGTTACTTTGATTTATTTTTTTTTTGGTTTTTTTTGTGCAGAGACCTGTAGGAGTTGTTGCCTCCCTGTGCTGTTCATACTTTACTGAGTGAAATGGGAAATACTTGGTGCTCAGGCTGAAATGGCATTACCAGGGTAACGACATATATCTTCAAATGAGGTCTAGCAGATGTAGACAGCTTTCTTCCACTTCACATGCCCTTGTCAAGCCAGTACTGATCCAGAATATTTCAAAGGTCCTAATTATACTGACCCATTAAAAGGAAAGTTCAAGGAAATACTCTACATCAAAAAGCCTCCGATATTTTAACATGTTGGTGTGCAGTGGAAAGTACTGAGGATATTTCCAGATTGCCTGAAATGCCTTCCTGCTGTATACAAGTCTGAGTTTAAAGTATTTACATATTAAATGGATAGACAGACATGTTTCACAAAATCTTCATCTCTTAAGGGTTTTTTGAAATCTTTTATTTAGTCATCTTTACATGAAAAATCTAATACAAAACACGTTTAAAATCCCATGTGCATTTCAGATCGTAACATACTGTTTCTGAATCACTGATTACAGAGAAAATATTTTGTTTAAACGTATTTCACCCTGAAAGATTAAAGGTCTCACAAACTGTATAAAGCACCTTGCCATCAATCAGTGTGAGGTTGTAGAGTGAAATGGATCACCTGCAAAGCAATGGCAATGAGAAAACAATTCTTCTAATGAAAACACTGCAGTTTGGAATTTGGAAATACCAAGAGATTTAATTTTTTACTTTTACTGCTACAACTACATCTTTTAATATCCCAGAAGATGGCAAAACCAAAATTTATCTTAACAGGAAACTTATATCAATGGGAATGTGCTTTTTTGAATCATCTTTTGGTGTAGACTTGCTTAGATAGCTTTGAGTTATGGACCATCAGCACTGTTATGCTTATTTTCTGAATTTTTGCAGAAACCGATAGCACAGAAAATTGCAAAACTTAAATTAAGGTTTGAGGAGCTTTGACTTAGTTTGGCCTGTAGTTTCTGCATTCACTTGTGGTATTCTGACATACCTACCTGCAATTTAACAGAATTTTACAAAGTCTCTTGTTTTTCTTTTATTGTTGATGTTGCAATTCTTGCTTCAGAAAATACATGTACTCTATATAAATAGTCTATAAATTCTGTTTTTTATAAGATTTTATACTCTCAAATGGTAACTAACTGCTGGCAATAATACATTTCCATGGGATTATTGCCTAATTAGAAAAAATGAGAAAAGCTAGAATAAGGGTTGCAATGGGATAAGTAGCCTGATCATTTTGGATGAGTATATCAGATTTATGCTTAACTTTGGAAGTCGTGAAGACCTTGTGCTATAAACTGATTAAACCTGTAATTCAGCACTTTTTCATCATTATCCTGAAATGCAAATGAGCTTTTTTACTTCCTTGGAATTATATGCTAATCTCTTTTCTTTAAAAAATTTCTGTAAATGTCCTTCAGTTAATTAATATCCAGTGTGAGTATCTCCAAACTCAGTTTTGTCAAGACTCTTAAAATTGAGATGCTCATGAAAATGATCTTCAAAATGTTGAGGTAATATTATTCATCTTACAGGGTAATTGTATTGGATCCCAGTCCAGAAAAATACATATGCATTTGTGTAAAAGTACAGATTTAAGTTTTTATTATACACTTGGGACATACCTTTTTATTAATGTTTTTGATGAACAGGGTAATTTTCTCAACTTCAGCTAGTTGCAGTACAATTATTCCTCAGCAGAATGGCTACCATTGCATTAAATGGCACACAAGTATGTTCTTATGTGTTCTCGGCTTCAGCTTTTATCACAGAACACAGTCCCTAAAGTACTAAAATATCTTTCTCAGATTAGATCCTGAGATGCTGAGAAGTTTAGCAGTGTTAACTACATATATTGATCTAAAATATTACTTCAAATACAAATTTGTCCAAGAACTATTCTTTATGTCACTGGGAAGTTGATAGCATTTAGAATTGAACAAATGGGAGTAGGCTTGTACATTAATATTTATTCAAATTTAGAATTAAAATTTGATTTCAAACTCTTTAAGGCCATTTTGTATTCATTTTTCATGAGCATTTATATGCTGGTGGTTGATTAGTGTGACTGTTCATGAAAAGTAAATGTTAAGGTCATATTTGCCAACAGCAAATTTTATATTGAATATGTAAATGTGAAATTTGCGACTAGCTGTGTGTTTGACCCCAGCCTTGCAATGGGATTAGTGTGAGCAAACTTATTCTGGGACTGATCTTTCTTTTTTTCACCCAGAACTGGCACTCTGCTTATTCCAGTGAAATATTCAAGCAATGTTTTCAACAATCTTAGACCTATCTCTGTTCGTAAAAGATTTAAGCAATTAAGAATGTACTTTAAATTCTGTGTCAACTGGATGACTTTTGCTTTTCAAGCATTAGGAACATGAACAATAGGTGAGATGTTATGTCGTTTAGTAGTGTTTATGCATTTTGAGTATTGCTAATGATTGTTTCACAAATTGCATGTATAAAAAGTTCATTAAATCTGTTAGAAATTTCATATAGAACTCAGCTGTTATTGTAGCAAATCCAAAGTGTGGAAATAATTTCAAGGTGTGGAGGGTTCTTGTATTAGATAAGCAAGCAACTGCTTTGTTTTGTTATTCAGGACTAGAAAACTCACTCTTCAAGCTCATTGCTATAATGAAAAAAAATTATCAATGAAAAAGTATGATCATCTGTGTAAAGAACTTGAAATCCTTTAAAAAGGATAATTTGATTGGAATTATTTCTTCTTATTGAGAAGCTCACATTACCTTCAAAATTTCGAGATCTTATTTCCAAGCTACTGTCCAGTCTGTTATAGCTTAGTGGAAGAAAAAAAAACTTTCCACTTTGAGCTTTGTTTTTTATTATTAGATTTTTCTAAAGTTGTTGAAAAAGCAAAAATTACTGTCTGAAGGCTTTTGGCTTTAGCATAATGTTTTATAGCAAAAGAAAAAGATGTATCCATTCATAAAAGGATGTCTAGTGATCTTTATCCTATTGTAGCAGGCTATTCTGGGAATCATGCAGATAAAAATTGAACAATTTGGCTTATTCTGTAAATATAGCTGACTTTATTTTCTTTCTTTGTGTAGCATGAATAATGTCTTAATCTTGTTTTATTCTGAATATTTTATGTGACTTTTCTATAGGAGATGGAGACTTCTAAGTGACTAAATCATTCTTGTAAGGTTTTTTAGTGAATTGCTTAAATTTAGAAATTGGTTTTCAGAGGCTAGACAACCTTTTCTTCAGTTTGATTATCAGCTGGAATCTGTGTTCTCATACATTGTTGGATATAACTCATACACTAGGTATTATTTTTCTACATTAGTGAGGGAGTTAGCATGCCCTTTATGCCATAATAGCTTATAACCACAAGCAAAATTTTAATATTCAGTATAAGAGATACTGATGTTGCTACCTGTTGTGCTGGTTTTCCCATTTAGCTTGTTAGTAATTTCATGACTGAAGCTCTGACCTATTTTCAGGTCAGAGGGTTTTTGCAGAAGCTCTTTTTTATCAGAAAGTGTCATTTGAGTATAACCTGCCTTTTTGCAGATTATTGGAGGGTAATCAAAAACTTGCTTAAAGAGATGTCAGGGAAGTCTGCGATGGAATACTTCATATGGTGTACATTATAGTGTATACCCAAACTAATCCTCATATTTTAGTTCAAGAGAATGTCTCAGTAAATTCCTCTGCTTTCATTAAAAGATGATTTTATCCATACTTTGCCATCTGAAATTCTTCTTAAAGAACCAACCAAGAGTTGGTTTGTAGTCCACAGAGAATTAGTGAAGTATGGCTCTGGCTTATTCTTACCACTTTATATTGGTCTAAAACCTACTAAAATAGTACTGTTTGCATGAGTAATAAAGGTATTTTACAAAGATGTAGTTGCAGATATGATGAGTACAAGGAATTTCTGCATATTATCTGTGCATTAAAATATGGCCTAGACTTTAAGAGAGAAAGACATGGATCCTCAAAGATAAATGTGCAAAGCCTTTGAAGGTTGGTTAATGCTCTGCAAGTGTTGACAGCTTTTATGTTCTCCATAACATATAGTTGATTGGGGGGGAGGGGTGGGGAGAAAACCATACCACAGTCTATGTATAGGCTACTGTCACAGTTGGCTTATGATTTATTATGAAGTCAAAAAACCTGTCTTAAATAAATCCTCTGTAGGCTGATGGAATAGTGTATCGTTCATCTGGCTATATGTACCAGTGCACAGAGGATGCTATACAAGCTTTTGGCAAAGCTGTGTAGAAATCAGTAGCTGATACTATAACAGTGGTGTAAATGCTTCTTGCATTTTTAGGATCTTTTTCCTCATTAAGAGGGTCACATGTTTCTCCCAAAGTGGCTTCAGCCAATATTTGGTTTGGATGATGTCAAGGAAAATGATACCAAACAAAATCTGTTTCCTGTGTAAATTTCTGAGCTATCATACCAATGAGAGATTTAACAAAATATATACAATTGTATTGAAACTGTCTAGTATTGGTAGAAGATGGAATATACATGTTAATATGACTAGTTGAAATAGAATTATGTTTATGAATTTGTAATAGACTGATGGTGGGATTTAGTAATTTATCTAAACTTATGGTAATTTTACCAGTTTCAGTTGTGAATTGTAATTACAAAGTTATCTTCCAAGTTTTGTGTTGTCCAGAATAATTTGTTTCCTTTTTCGTGTCTTTAAAGAGCATTTATTCTGCATTTTTTTTCAACCACCCTAAGTAAAGTTCTAGTGGTATTCCAAACACTTTCAGTATTAAGGGATTTTCCTCGTTCCTCTTAGCCAGTTGTTTTGGAACTCATTAAATACATAACGACAAAAATGTGTTCATGAATTAGCTTGGAAAGATAGTAGGAGATGAATATGTAAAATGCTCAAAGTAGAGCAGCTGTTTTGAGTTTAAAGTAGAGAACTTTTTAGCTACACAGATCTTTTTGGACAGCTGAGTAATCCTAGAGAAGTAGAGCCATACATGGATTAGGTAATTTGAAAACAAAGATAGGTGGTTTTGGCATGTAGTCACTACATTGGAAAAGCTCATGAAACTTTAAGTTTGAGTCTTTGGATTTTTTATTTTCTTGTTATGAGCAACTGCACAATAGGTAGAACTGAATGGCTAATAAAATGTATCTTTGTGTATTTTTTCATGGATTACAGTCCCAGAACAATAGTCATAGAATCATAGAATGGCCTGGGTTGGAAGGGACCCCAAGGATCATAGAGTTCCAAACGCCCTGCCACAGGCAGGGTCACCATTCCAGGCCTGGATCTACACAAGGTTGCCCAGGTCCCCAGCTGACATAGCTTTGAACACCTCCAGGGACGGGGCATTCACTACCTCTCTGGGCTGCCTGTTCCAGCACCTTACCCCTCTCTCTGTAAAAAACTTCCCCCTAGTACTTAATCTAAACCTTTCCTCCTTTAGCTTTAGTCTATTCCTCCTTGTTCTGCCATTATCTACCCTTTTAAAAAGTTACTTCCACTCCTATTTATATAGTCCCTTCAGGTACTGTAAGGCTGCAATGAGGTCACCCCGCAGCCTTCTCTAGGCTGAACAAGCCCTGCCCCTGCTCCCTCAGCTTCTTTTCATAGGGAAGGTGCTCCAGCCCTCTAATCTTGTTTGTGGCCCTCCTCTGAACCCTCTCCAACAGTTCCACGTCTGTCTTGTATTAGGAGCCTCATATGGACACAATACTCCAGAGAGGGACAGAGTAGAGAGGGATAATCACCTCCTTGTTCCTGCAGGCCACCCCTCTTCTGATGGAGCTTGGGATAGCATTGGTCTTCCAAGCTGCAAGATCACACTGCTGGTCCCTGAAGTATAGGTTGGGAAATGCTAATAAAACACTTTGTCTGGAATAGAATCAATATTTGCACTAGAATCAACAGTTTGAAGTTTGGCTGGGATGAGTCAGAGAATATGCTGATAGACCACACTAAGTACTGTATTAAAGTTGGAATTCAGCCACTGGTTGGAACTGAACCACCACAGGAGTGTAAGAGAGTTTAAAAAGGTTTCCAGAAAGCTGTCATCAGATCTTTTAGACAAACTTGTATTCCATTCTACAAGTGTTAGGCTTAAAAGTTTAAAACAAGATTCTTTTTTCCAACTTGATTGTAAATAAATCACTGCAGTGACAATATCCTTTTTACCTTGGAACTGCATTGAAGAAAACTGACAGGAGTCTGTCCTCTCTGACCTATTTGGTCCTCTGTTGCCTGATGTATTTTTTGTGGAGCTTAATTATGTTTCGAATAAATTATTTGTGATAATGTTTTGTCCTTCCTCATCACGCTTAAGATGCTTACATCTGATTATTTTAGTAACTTTCTATGAAAGAAGATATGTGGATGTCCCTTAGTGTCAGCTAATATATGCTTGCAGACTTCAAATTATTAAATCAATCTATTTTTAAAGGCAAATGACTTAATTTTTAACTAAGGAGCCTTGAGGTTGCATGTTCTAGTACCTCTATGTCTAAAGCCACTGAGCCTGTGAAAACAGACAGGGCAAGGTTTAATGAAACCTGAATACAACTGAAAGATTACTGGTATGACACTGTCCATCTGATGAACCACCTTATGGTCTAGTTTGAGTGCTGTCACTTGAAATCAAGAGTATTTTTGTTTCGAAGTGGTCAGTCTGGGACCTGAAATCTCATGATATGTCATCTCTGAAATGATTCTGTGTAGTGTCTTACTAGTTTTAACATTCTTTGTGGAATTGCTACCCTGATGCAATTTCTGTGCCATCTTGAGAATGCATAAACCTTTATCTGCTGCTTTTCAGGATATTTGCTTAGGGGTAGGCACAGCAGAGTATTTTTTCTTGCAACTACTAATCTTAGTATATCCCCCTACAATTCTGCAAAACAATGCCAGTAGCAAGATACATCCAGAAGGGGTTCTGAATAGAAGGGCACATTTTCCTGCATCCTTGGCATGTGCACCATTCTGCCCTCCATTTTCTTTTGCTTTGTTTTAGTAAGCTCCCAGGGCTAGTGTGCAGCCCACTTGGATTTGTATCTGAATACCTAACACAGGTTTTGGAACCAGACAGCAAAAGATTAAAACCTACAGTTATAGAAGTATCTGCTATTGATTCAGTGAAAAGT
>VZTU01003371.1:0-32611 GCA_013400835.1 Zapornia atra | reverse complement strand
AAATACTCATATTGAAGGCATCTGTCAATGTGAACACTCTTGCATATCATTTATCTTCACAAAGATCTAGGAGAACATACTCTTCCATAACTGTTACAGTTGTTTATAGCAGACCTCGATATAGCAGCCTCGCTGTAGGTGAGTCATGCCTAGCACAGACGCCATAATGGACAAACTGGGTGCAAATGTCAATTCTGTTGCAGGCACTGGGGCGAGGATCTTTCTTAACTAACCTCTAAAATGTCTTCCACAAATCCTTGCTATCTGATACTAAAAGCTCGATGTGATGAAGACCTATCAGCAATGGAGAAATGCATTAGCTGCAAAGGTGATCATGGTTCTTTGGAATTTCTTGTGGAGAGACTGTAAACTGATGTGTTTGCAGTTCCATAGCAGCTCTTAATGTTTAGTAGTATACTTGTGATCTCAGAGTCAGCATTTCTGTCACTGCAGTATCTCGGTGCTGCAGGGATCCCATCGCAAAATTGACTCCTCTGGTTGTGTGGATTGCACAAGATGCAGATGCTGCAGGTCTCTGTAGATAATGCTTTTAATAGGGTTTCTCCTGGGAAAGGCAGGATCATGTTTTTGCTTTCTAGCCCTGGACTTTGTGTTTTGAAAACTGGGCCGAACATGCAAAACAACTTCTCTCATATGGGTTTATTCCTACAGGATTTTATGCTGAAGATAACAAAGCAAGAGCCATGGATTGGACTCTATAGAAGAGATGAAAATTTCTTTTGGGTAAATGGGAAAGCATTAGACAATAACCTGTAAGTCAATGTTGAGGGTTTTTATTTTTGCTGGGGATACTCAATTATAGGGGAGTTAGAAAGGATAACTAGTAGAGACCTAGTGGCTTGAAATACCTGTAATGATGCTGAGTGGGTGAGTGTAGAGAGAACATGGAATACAGTCAAGATTTCACATGCCATTCTTAAAACGGTGACAGATGAAAATTAGGAGATAGACTTTTAATGCTGGATTCAGAAGCAACACAAGATGAGAGCTCATGGTGGCAGACAGTATAGCAAAGTGAAAGTTAAACAGAGAGACCACCAAGATGCCAAAGCAAGGCAGGAAGGAATGGAAGATGACAATAACACAAATTCCTCATTACAGAATAAATTCTGCAAAAGTGCAAACCTGCATGCCATGAGCATGAGGTTTACAGCAAAGATATTTGGGAGGCTTCTAGGAGATGTTTTCATATTTGTTGTAGAATGTGCCTACAAAAAGGGCTGCTGGAGGGAAAGATGAAGCTGTGAGTTTATGTTGCATGAGCTGCTCTGTGGCCACTGCCCTGTTTCTATTCTACCAGTGTCAGGTGTAGGGTGGTTTGCTCCTTCCCCCGACAGCTCTCCCATCTTCTTGGAGATTGCTGCTTCCCATCCTGGGGCAGCTGCCAGCAGGAGCTGGTAGAAGTGCCGGTGACAGTGATAAGCATTGAGATTTCACAGGTCTGAAATTAACTTAAAAAGTGGAAAATGTAAAGTCTCAAGTTTGTGCCACTGCTAGTGTTGTGTGACAGTGTTCAGTTCATCTCCAAGACTTGAGGGCTTGGTCTGATAAAGACCTTATGCATTTAGTGCAAGATGCGAGCAGCACGTAGACATCTCGAGTTGGGAATTGCAGTCCTTCCTGCTCTTGCTTATCCCCTGCCTGTGATACAAACATCCACTTCCATTTTCATTGATCAAGTTCTTCATGGTTTTAGACTTCTGCCTCTGTGCTTGCCTCCAACTGCCCCTGCTGTCTTCAGAAGGGCAACACCTTGATATCTAAGCTCAGTTGCTATTAGAGTCATGTTAACACTGTTGGGGATTCGTTCTTTGGCTGTTCCAGATACTGTACTTGATTGGTTGGCCTGTTCACAGAGCACTGTAGCACCTGCTTTGAAAACAGCAGTGTTGAAGGAGGCCCTTGCCTCCTACATAGGGACACCAACAGTGTGGGAACTGAGGTTCGCTTCCTGTTTTCCACCACCCCCTTGGCTATGGTGCTGTGTTCTGTTCTGAAGAAGAGGGAAACGAGAGGGGCATTTTTTGTCACAGCTTCTGCTGAAACATTTTAGCTGTACAGAAGGACGTGGAAGTCAAAGGTGGAGCCAGTCTTGATAGCACAGCACCCTTGAGAAGGGCAAACCTAAATTCCAGCCTCCACTCTAAGGGTGTATTTCACATTAAGCAGCCACGAGGCAAGATGCAGGAGTCCTGCAAGTCCTGGATTTTGTGTTCTGGAGGCCAAGTGTCATTAAAAAAGAGACAATTGCTGTGGTGCTCTCTTCAAAGCACAGGCTATCACGCTTCTGTGATACCTTGCCTGTTGTGGCAAATTGGACTTAGAGCAGAGAACCTGTGTTCCCCATAGTTCCCTTTGCTCTATTGCGTTGTCTGATTGCGGGTGCCAAAGTAGTAATGTCTTTCCTTCTTCCTTACAGGATTGAAGTAAAAGGCTCTGGAAACTGTGCCTATCTTGAGCCAAGAGGAGTCTCAGCCTCTGGATGTTATCTAACCAGGAAGTGGGTCTGCAGCTTGAATATTGGAGTAGCAACATAAAGGTGGATAAAGCCATGACCCCTCACACTTAGCGCTCAGATATGATGTCCACACAGGCTATGTCTGTACTCTGGGACCTGGGAATGTGTCTCAACTCCTGTCTGGAGGTGAATGACTTTTCTGGTAACTAAAAGTCTCTACCCATGGAGGGAGCCTCTTTTTTTAAAGATATCATGTAAAAGGCTTGCTTCAGCATCTTGATAAGTCATTTTCTTGCCTTATTTTCCTAGCTGCTGCTCAGCCTGTGGGTTATTTTTGTTGCATCATTAGTATTTCTTCCATTAACCCTCTCCTGTAATATCCTAAGCAGCTGCTCTTTCTGTTCCTTTTTGGTGTGCAGCTGAGGGTACTTTTTCTGCTTCTCCTTTAGCCAAGCTCTGTGTGCAGGGATGGGTTGTGAGGTGGGTCTTCCTGAAGGTCTGCCAGTGCCTCTCACGTACAGGGTGCTGCAGGAATTAGCACCGCTGTTTTAGTCAGGATCTTTGCAGATATCACTGTCCTGGTTTGATGGGGCCCGTCTTGTGTGACTCTGCACTGTATTGGGCATTTTGTTATAATTATATTACATTAATCTTGCTACATTAGCTTGACAGTACTATCTCTGGGATGGATGTAACTGCACCTGGAGTTCTCCTTCCCGCAGCACTTGCCTTAGCAAAAAAGGAAGTCAGAAAAGATACTGGTTCTTTACCTGAGCATCTGCACTTATGGGGAAAAAGAGTTTGAACTGAAAAAGTAATAGCAAAGCTGCAGGCATTAATGTTGTAAAGTTGGAAACAGTCCTCAGTGCGAACAGGCAAAACCATAAGAAGAGAATTAACAGCAAAGGATGTTTCTCGGTGGTTTCCTCATGGCCTGTGCCTGCTGGAGCTGAAGCATTTCTGGATGGACAGACGGTGCTTTCTTCTGTGCACATATAATTTTCAGCAGCAACACCCAGTGCTGATAAACTGCCATGACCCTGAACAGAATTAGGGCGCAATCCTGCTGAGTTGTGTCCACTCATGCATGTCTAGGAGGTAACCTGAGGATTAGAAGTGCCATTTGACCAAGAGGAAGCAGAGAGGCTTGTTTTTGAGGGAGGAGCATTCCTGTTGCGTTTCTAGAGAGAGAAGAATGGGAAGTTCACACATGGATATCAGGGCGAGATACTTCTCTGCTCGGAATAAAATCTGGGCAATTGGTTTTCTTGTGGTCTGTGTCCTCTGGAGAGGACTAGGGGTTCTGGCGGACTACCCGAGCAAGTGGGGCCATTTTTTGGAGGAGCCGCTAGAGGCCACTGTAGCGTCAGGAAAGGGAAGACAACCGCCTCTTCATTTTTTAAGAATGAAATTCCACCACCTTTGGCCGGTTATTTGGAGGCTTGTTGGTTCCTTGGGGTTCTTTTTTTTCCTGTTTGCAATCATTTTTGCCTTCACTGTGCTTCTATGCGGGTTTCACTGCGGTCTAGTTTTGTTCAGCCTCTTGTTGATGCCTTCAGTATTTTCTCTGGCAGTGAGACTTCACCGTAACAGAACCGGGCCGTATGGATGTTGTTAACAACTTGTGACTTTAAGGTGTTTCTTTATATATGAGCACTTTTTTACTGCTTGTATTCTTTATAGTCAGAGTAACAGAACTCTACACTATGAACAGCCAAATAATCTATGTGTTCATTTATATGTAACTATTGGGAGGGTATTTTGTGATGGTTTTAAATTAAATAGTTCTTACGGATAGGATATGAGGAATGATCCTAAAAGGATACTCAATAAATACCTTTACAAAGTCTCTGAATTACAGTGGTTGATGTCTTAATATTTTCCCATTAAAAGTATTTTCCAGCTCAGGCACCATTTGGAAAAAAAAAAATTAAAAACTCCCCAGACTGCAGCAAACTAAAATTTTCAGATTTTGAATAGGAGAAGATACTTAATCATAATGTTGGTGTTGACACAAGACATCTGACCCAAAAAAGAATGCATTTCACTTTCTATCACTTGTAGCACATTTTCACACTTCAGAATGTGTCACACTTCAACAAATGCATTTAACTGAAATGCTGAAGTACTTCTGTGGGAATGCACATAGTGAAACACATGCACACACACAATAGAGTGACTTTGGAGGGAAACGTGGAATTTCCTGCAGTTCACTCTTGCAAAGTTTTCTGATAATTTGCATTAGGGGCATACTAGAGGTACATTTCACAAATTTGGAAGAAATTGCAAGGGATAAGGAGTATTCATGTACCATGTTGGGTCTTAGACTTCTTAATGAGAAGAATGTCTCCTTTAACTATAACATAACTGTTACGGGTTTTTTTTCCAGTGTCATCTACGGATATGCAATTGGCATCTTCTTTAGTATCCAAAGCCTGTCATGCTAAGAATTTATATATAATCATAACAAGGTTTGGGTTGGAAGTGACTTCAAAGGCTATGTAGTTCCAACCCTCCTGCCATAGGCATGGACACCCTTCACTAGAGCAGGTTGCCCAAAGCCCCATCCAACCTGGCCTTGAACACCTCCAGGCAGGGGGCAGCCACAACCTGTTTCAGTGCCTCACAACCCTCATAATGATTAATTTTTTCCTAATGTTGAATCCAAATCAGCTCTCTTTATTTTAAACCCATTACCCCTTGTCTTATCACTCCATGCCCTTGTAAATAGTCCATTTCCAGCTCTTTTGTAGGCCTCCTTCAGGTACTTGAAGGCTGCAATAAGGCCTCCGTGGAGACGTCTTCTTCAGGCTCAACAAGCCCAACTCTCTCAGTCTGGCTTCCTAGCAGAGGTGCTCCAGCCCTCTGATCATTTTACTCTGGACTGTCTCCAACAGCTCAATGTTTGTGCACCCCAGAGCTGGACTTTGTGCTACAGGTGGGGGTCTCATAAGAGCACAGAGGGACAATCTCACTCAACCTGCTGGTCATGCTTCTTTTGATTCAGTGCAAGATACAGTTGGCTTTCTGGACTGCAAGCACACATAGCTGGGTCATGTTAAGCTTCTCATTCACCAACACACTCAAGTCATTCTCAGGGCTGCTCTCAATCCAATATTTGCCCAGCCTGTAGTTGTACCTGGCATTGCCCAGACCCATGTGTAGTTGACCTTGTTGAACTTCATGCTGTTCACACAGGCCCACCTCTCAAGCCTGTGAAGGTCTCTTTGGATGGCATCCTTTCCCTCCAGTATGTCAACCACACCACAAAGCTTGGTGTCATTGGAAAACTTGCTGAGGGTGCACTTGATCCCACTGTCCATGTCACCAACAAAGATGTTAAACATTCTTGTCCCAATACCAACCTGAGGAATTCCACTCATCTCTGGTCTCCACTTGGACGTTGAACCATTGACCACAATTATTTGGTTGCAACCATCGAGCCAATTCCTTATCCATCAAATCCATGTATCTTCAATTTAGACCCAAGGATGTCATGAAGAACAGTTTCAAATGCTTTGCCTGAGTCCAGGTAGATGACATCACTTGCTCTTCCTTTATCCACTATTGCTGTAAGCCTGTCATAGAACACCACCAAATTTGTCAGGCACTATTTGCTCTTAGTGAAGCCATGTTGGCTGTCACACATGTACCTGAGCATAGTCTCTGGGAGGATCTGCTCCATGACCTTGCCAGGCAGAGGTGAGATGGAGTGGCCTGTAATTCTCCAGGTCTTTCTCTTTTCCCTTTTTAGAGATGGGGGCTTTGCTTTCCTTTTTCCAGTCAGTGGGGACTTCACCAGACTGACATGACTTCTCAAATATGACAGATAGTGGCTTGGTCTCCCTGGTTGGGTGGCTAGTAACAGACCCCCTCTATAGTGTCCCCTGTCCCTGTCCCCTCTTTAATCCTGATCCATAAGCTTTCAATCAGTTCCTCATGTATTGCTCCACATACCATATCATGGGACCTGCAATGAACAGTTTGTCTCTAGCAACAGTATCTGCGTGGGCAGGGTAAGGTTTTGTGGAACGGCTCTCCTCACAAGGGGCTCGATCCTGCAAGCATCTGCGGGGTGCTGGACTAGGGCCCCCACCCTCCAAAGGCTGTAGGGGCCTGTGGAGTCTTGATCTCAAAGCATAGAGACATTTAGATTGGTCCCCAGTGAGGCTGGAGTTGCTGGAATACCTTTGTGCTGCATGTCAGGTGTTCTTCTGCTCACCCGATGTCTACCAGCTCTGGGCATCTATTATTAGTACTGGCATCAAACTGGCAGGAGTGGGATGGATAGAGATTTCCCTTTCCTGGCAACCTCAGTTTAAAGCTTGGCAATCCTATGACCAAAGATGTTCTTCCCCTTCCCTGACAGATGGACACTATCAGCCACCAGCAGACCAGGTTTCTCAAATTGAGTCCCATGGTCTAAGTAGCCAAGCCCCTGGCTGTGGCACCAGTCGTGTAACCACTTCATGACTTTCTAGATTTGACTGGCCTTTCAAACCCCTTCCCTTTGTCTAGGAGGATTGATGAAAAAACTTCCTGAACTCCAGAATCCCTTCCCATTGTTCCCAGGTCTCTGTGATCCTTCTTGATATTCCTCGGAGTGCTCACGGGCGCCCACATGAAACAGCAGCAGTGGATAATAGTCAGTGGACCGTACAAGGCTTGGTAGTCTCTCAGTGAAAACCCTGATGGGAATCCCGTCTCCAGGGGGTGTGTCAGGTTAGCACATGGGTGCCTCTCAGAAGAGACTCCCCCTCCTACTATCACCCATCACCTTTCCTTAGTTGAGCTGGTCGTTACATGTGGGCACACCAGGCTGCCTTGCTCAGCTCCAGCATCTCTCCTGATATGATGGTCCTTTCCTCTTGGGTCTGCAGAGCACTGAAGCAGTTCTGCAAGGGTGCCTCTGGCTCCAAGGGAAGTCTCTTCCTGCTGGTCTTTGCCATCACAAGCTTCCATTATTCTGCATTATTGACCCCCCTCCTTTCTGTGTGTGCTGGTGGGGGAGTTACTGGATGTTTGGCCTTGGGCAATGGGTCCACTGCAGACTGTGTTTGGAACCAGGTATCTAACGCTTTTTCAGCCTCCCCAGTGTTACGCAACAGAAATGAAAGGTCAAACTGCAAAACCTCGTTTACTGAGAGTGGGGTTTGATGAACTACTTCACTTCAATGACCTTTTTTCTTTCTTCTTTTTTTTTAATTGGTGGTAATTACTCAAGTGTTAGTGGCTGTTCTAAACGTAGACAAAACCTTCAATAAGGCCCTGCACAAACACGGTTCATGCCATTAGTAATAGCGAGAATGCTCAGATACTAGATGTCTCATGAATATTGCTAAAACCCAGACACCATAATAAATCTGAGAGAAGACAGCTTGGGAGCTTAGGGTTTTCCTGTTAAACTCATCATGGCTCGAGAAACATCTGCCATAAAAGCAGTGATTCAGCAGTCAGCTGCGATGCATGGAGAAGGGTATGCTTTAAGTGCTCCGAAGTTACGCTTTCTTGTTGAGGAAGTTATCTATAAACTATATATCTCTATATAAATATCTATTATAGACTTATAGATATAGACAGACAGATAGATGTATCTTATTCATTTCAGACCTTTCTTGCCTTAGCTTCTCTGTCTAGAATAAACAAACCAAACCTCCTCCCCGCTCACGGGCTGCACTGAGTTTGGGGGATTTTTCTCGTTGTTTTTTTAACATGAGACCGATAGCCGTTTTTCAAATGAGCCTTCAGCTGCTGATGTGGCGTTCTGCAGGGTAAATCTGTGTTGGTTTTTCATTTGAAAGGAAGTCAGCCACGCAGAACGTACGGTTCAAGTTTTAATTTGTGGCCCCAAAACCCTTCTGAAGATCTTGTCGTGGTTTAACCCCAGCTGGCAGCTAAGCGCCACACAGACACTCGCTCACTCCCCACCCCCCGTGGGACGGGGGAGAGAATCAGAAGAGTGAAAGTGAGAAAACTCGTGGGTTCAGAAGAAGACAGTTTAATTGGTAAAGCAAAAGCCACGCACACAAGCAAAGCAAGACAAGGAATCCACTCACCTCTTCCCATAGGCAGGCAAGTGTACAACCATCTCCAGGAAAGCAGGTCTCCATCATGACTAAGAGTGACTTGGGAAGACAAATGTAATTTCTCTGAAGGCCACTGCCCCTGCACCCCTTTTTTCTTCCTCTTCCCCAGGCCCCTTATAGGCTAATGTTTTGGGTTTGTGTGGCAAGGTTTTGGTAGCGGGGCAGGGGGCGGGCATGGCTGGCTGCTGCGAGAAGCTGCTAGAATGTTCCCCAGGGTTTGACAGAGCCAGTACCAACCAGCTCAAGGACGGACCCACCGCTGACCAAAGCCGACCCAATCATCAATGGTGGTGGTGCCTCTGTGACAACATATTTAACAAGGAAAAAGACCACAACTGGAGACTTTCTGCCACCAGAGGAAGGAGTGAGATGTAAGAAACTTTGAAAACACCAAGGTCAATGAAGAAGGAGGGGAAGGGGGTGCTCCAGACACCCTATCAGATATTCCCCTGCAGCTCATGGAGAACACCATGATGAGACTGGTTGTCCCCGTGCAGTCCATGGAAAATGATGGGGAGTAGAGATCCCACCTGTGGCCTGTGGAGCAGGTGGATGTACATGAGGGAGGCAGTGAGCTGGTTGGAAGCCTGGCTGCAGAAGGCTTCTGGAAAGACCTGCAGCCATGGAGAGAAGAGCCCATGCTGAAGCAGGTTTACTGGCAGGACTTGTGACCCCATGGAGGACTCAGGCTGGAACACTCTGTTCCTGAAGGTCTGTACCCCATGGAAGCCACACTGGGGCAGTTCATGAAGAACTGTAGCCTATGGGAAGGACTCACCTGGAGAAGTTCATGGAGAACTGTCGCCTGTGACAGGGACCGCATGCTGGAGCAAGGGAAGAGTGTGAGGAGACCTCTCCCTGAGGAGGAAGGAGCAGCAGAGACGTGTGACGAACTGATGGAAACCGCCATTCTTCATCGCCTTGTGCTGTTCGGGCAGAGGAGGTAGAGAGAAGAGGAATAAAGTTGAGCCTGGGAAGAAGGGAGGGATGGGGGGAGGTGTTTTAAGATTCGATTTTATTTCTCATTATCCTACTCTGTTTTGATTGGGTAATAAATTAGACGCAGGTGGTGAGTCTGTTTTGCCTGTGCCTTTAATTGCGGAATGATTCTCCCTGTCCTTATCTTGACCCCTCAGCCTTTCATTATATATTCTCTTCCTTCTCCAGGCTTATTGTGGAAATTAACTCTATCCTGGCCAAAACCGGGACAGCTGAGTATTACATATTCTAGTATAGAATATCCCTTTGGTCACTTGGAGTCAGCTGTCCCAGCTGTGTCCCTTCCCAACTCCTTGTGAAAGCCAGCCCACTCATTGGTGGGGTAGATGAGCAGCAGAAAAGGCCTTGGCTCTGTGTAAGCACTGCTCAGCAATAATGAAGACTTCCCAATGCTGTCAACACTGTTTTCAGCACAAATCCAAAACACAGCCTCTTACCAACTGCTAGGAAGAAACTTAACTCTATCCCAGTGAAAGCCTGTACAAGAGCCCTCATGCTGTGCAGGTGGGACAGAGCAGACAGTATCCCATGCTTGGTGTCTCTTTCCAGTGAAGATCTCTACACTTTTTCTCCTCTCACATGTACTCTCCTACATCTCTCTCTGTCCATAATTAAGTGAGGTGTTATATATCAGTGTCCTTAGACTGAGGGGTGTCAGTCTGTTGGTATTACCATACTGCTCATGAGCATTTTCTTCCACAGCTGCAGTCAGGTGCATGCTAAAGCTGTGATACTTCACACCAAAAGCTCATCTGCAAGCGTATCTGTTAGTGGCTCATTTCAAGTTGCTAGATATTAACCACAGCCTCCATGGAGGCATCACAAATCTAGTGCTGGTATGAGACATTGTACCTGGGAAACTACAGCTGCCTTAATTATGTGTATCATGCAAAGATGAGCTAAAAGCTCTACATTTCAAAAGCCATGTTGTTTCTCTCATTGCTAGTAAGGACTTTAATTCCAGTCTGTGCATTATTTGTTAGAGTGGCATCTTGGATGTTAATATTAGGTTTTGGTTTTGGGACCTCTGGAGATCATCTAGTCCAACATCCTTACTAAGGCAGGATAACCTAGAGTAGATTGCACAAGATCATGTCCACATGGGTTTTGAATATATCCAGAGAAAGAGACTGCACATCCTCTCTGGGCAGCCTGTTCCAGTGCTCTGTCATCCTCAGAGTAAAGCAGTTTTTATTCATGGCCAGATGGAACTTCCTGTGTTTGTTTGTTTGTGTCCATTGTCCCTTATCCTGTCACTGGGCACCATTGAGAAAAGTCTGGCCCCATCCTCTGGGTATCCACTCTTTAGTTAGTTATAAGTGTTGATAAGGTTCCCCTCTCAGTCTCCTCCTGGCTAAACAGCCCCAGCTCTCTCAGCTTTTCCTTATACAAGAGATTCTCCAGTCCCTTATCATCTCCGTAGCCCTCCGCTGCACCTTCTTCATAGTTCCCTATAAGAATTTAACTTCTGATTGTGGAAAGTACAGCACAGTAGAGTCAACTTCAAGGACATTTGAAGAAACCCTTCCTGAAATTGAACTATTGTGGCTAAAACGAATTATTTACTTAAGCAACTCTATAAGCACAGAGAAATAGATTTTACACCTTTGCAAGACAGCAGTATGTAGGTATGAAAGTGTGTCAACTGCTTTGTCTCATGTCCTGAGAGATGAGATAAGCAATTTGCCATTTAGAAAGGGGACTAACTTTTGAGCTTTCTGAATATTAGCTTTTGTATCAGAAATGTTTTATACTTTGCTCAAAGAAAAAGTTGGTTCCATTACCAGTTGAATTGTACAGCTGGTCATGTAGGCAGGACTCAGATGTCCCATCCACAAGACAGGACGAGGCTGGAAGCAGAGACATCACTGACAGAGCTTAGTCACAGGCTGAAGACCCAGAGAGACTCATCAGGAGAAAGGCTGGTGGGGACCGTTGAGGCCTACTAGAGCACTCAGGGCCCTGGCAATACCCAAGAGGATTTGCTAACAGGAGGTTTATTACACCTCCCTTTTTCTTTGTTACTTTTTAATTTCACTGATTACACATTCTTGATTTCCTCACTGTTGCAACACAAATCATTGGAAATATCTCAGCAGTAGTGAAAGATTTACCTTGCATTTGGCACTCTGATTTCAAAGACACATGCTAACTACAGATCTAGAAGTTATTAGCTTTATTAGAATAATAGGTTTTAAAAGCTGAAACAAATGCCATGCTTCTGATTTCTTACAAATCAACTCATGACCTTTGTGGAGTTTTTTTTTCAAACATATGAATCTAAAAAAGGCACTAAGTCAAACTGGTCTTAGCACTTTTGTATTCTAGACACAGAAATAGTGTGTGTCCCTGACCGTTGCATGCCCAAGTAATATATTTACTGAATGCACCCACAGGCATTAATTTCACCAGTCTTTAGCTTCAGTACATCATTGTTGCAGTTTTTTGTGGCTGGGTTCTGGTGGAGAAGAGGGGGATGCAGAGGTGGCTTCTGCAAGAACCAGCCAGAAGCTCTCTGCAGGCCCCAGAGAGTAAACATCTGCCATTCAAGGCCAGAGCTGTTGCTTTCCAAGGCCAAGCCAATCGGCCATAGTCACAGCACCTCTGGGAATCACATTTAGGAGAAAAAAAAACCCGCAAGCAGCTGCATTTTGCCACCAGAAAAGGGAGTGAGAAGATGTAAGGAGCTGTGCAGGCACCAAGATCGGTGAAGGGGAGGAGGAAGTGCCCCAGGTGCCGGAGAGAAAGATGCCCCTGCAGCTCCTGGATAAACCCATGGTGGAGCAGGTGTCCCTGCACAGCCCATGGAAAAGGACAAGACCCCACCTGCAGCCTGTGGAGAGGCCCCACGCTGGAGCAGGTGGAGACATACAGGAGATGCTGTGACCCATGCTGGAGAAAACCCCTGCCAGCACTTGCAGCCCATGGAGAGAAACAGAGACACAGAGATTCACACCAGAGCAGGTTTGCTGGGGAGGACTTGTGACCCCATGGAGGACTGGGACTGAGAAACATTGTGATTTATGACTGGCTGCCATAGCAGTGACCCACGCTGGGGCAGCTGGTGAAGAGCTGAAGCCCCATGGGAAAGGACTCACATTGGAGAAGTTTGTGAAGGACTGTCTCCCACGGTGCAGCAGAGGAAGGGTGTGTGGAATGAATGACCCCTCCCCAGTCAACTTATGAGGATATGACTGAAACCCCATTTCCCCAGTCCCTGCCCCTCCCTGTACCATAGTGAGCAGGGCGGAAGAAGGGAGCAAAATCATGACTAAAGTGAACGCTGCTAAGAAGGGAGAGGTGCGAGGAGGTGCCTTAAGATCTGGTCGCTCTTCTCACTATCCAACTCTGGTGTCACTGGGTGTGCAGGGCAGTATCACAAATTGGAGAGTTTTCTTTCCTTTATTCTGTGTTGAGCCCATGACATTGATTGCAGAGTGATCTCTCCATGTCCTTATTATTGANCAGAGTGATCTCTCCCTGTCCTTATTATTGACTCCTAAGCCTCTCGATATATGTTTTCTTCCCTGTCCAACTGAAAAGAGGAGTGATAGACCAACTTTCGTGAGCCTCTGGCCTCCAGTCAGGGCTAAACTACCACAGTCATCATCATACCTTCCAGGCAGTAATCATGGTTCCACATTAAAGAATTTGCAGGTAAAGGGACAAAATATAGATGGAAAGGCAGACGGTCATCTTCATTTCCTTGCACTGCAATGTCATCCTATGGTCCAAACCCCTTGCCTACTTAAGAACTTGCTTTCAGATCCCAAAGTTGAGCATCAGGAGAAGATGGGAGCCATCAGTTTATTAACCATAAGTGTTCTGAGTTACTTCATGCTTGGTCTGGTGCTGGTATACCCACCAGCTGTGCAGATCAGCTCTGAATACAGCACTGTCTAATAAATGCAATTTTCCCAGCCTTTAAGTGGCTTCTGTTAGTAGCAATTCGACAGTAAGGAAGAAAACCCCACAAACTTCAGAAAACACTAAAATATTGAAACCCAGATAAGAAGCACCTCTGCTCAGGAGCAGCTTCCTGAGGGATGTGTACAACAGCAGTTGTCTCCAACACACTCTTCACCCCCTGCACCTTTCCTGCACATTACACAGTTCATATGCAGTGTTCATCCTCAAATGAGTACCTCTTGTCCCCTGGCCTCTCCCTAGGGGCAGCTGTTGCAAACATCTGTCCTTAGGAAGGCCCAACACCCCCAAATGCACACGTGCTGACTTGCAGTCCTGTTGCATGACCTTCACACAATCACCTGACAACGTTCCCTGTTTGCATCACAGTCTTAAAGCCCACAGAACAGTGAAATCCAAATTTCTGTGCAAGTCTCATGGAATTATTTAATCATTTGTTGTGCTATCAGTAAAATGGGTCTTCTGACAAAAAGCTCTGCCCGTTTTCTGACAATTTGGCTCAGAGAGTGAACACAGGTGCATTCTTTTTACAGATCCACTTCTTTAAAGTCTGGCAGTAATCTCCTTGGACTGTGCCTTTTCTTCTGTAAACAGGACAATTCCCATCAGTCTCAATTTTATTTATAGCCGTCCTGGTGAGAGAACAAAAGCAATGCAATGAGTTGTCACCTTTAAATTCAGTACTGGATAAAAATACTGATAATAGCCTGAGAAAAGGGTTTATGTGGTGCCCATTTGGTCACCCCCTGAAGCACAGTTCCTCAACAGCCATGCGTGGGTGGGATGGGCACCCACAGCAGAGATTGCTGGCTGCTGAGGCATGGATGCCTCAGGATCATTAGTGGTGTAAGAAGGATGAGGAAACCTCCATATGCAGCAACAGTGATGAATTGTAATGGTAAGAGAAGGGAAAGGACCCTTCAGCTGCACAGATCCTCACAGCCATCCTATGTGACAGACATCACTTCCAATGGATGCTCTCAACACATGGTCTGTAAAGTGAATGAGTTTGTTGAAAGGGATTTTAGAGGGAGAAGTGTGTATAAATGTCCTTCTGCATTAATACATACATCAACTGTGTCTGAATCCAAGCTGATTTCCCAGAGTGATTGGTCTTGCAGGCAGAAAACAAATCTGTTTCCAGCAGTAACTAGTTAACCTAAACTGGACACAAAACAGACTCTGAATAGGTGCCTGAGGGTGCAGCACAAGCTCTGGGCTCTGGGAAATTAGCTTGGATTCAGAGCTGTATTTCCATGCAGAGTACCAGAACTTTGCTATACGCCCTCCCCCTCAAATCATCACCTCATTTCATTTAGTCCAGGATCTTCAGCTGAAATCCATTGTTTCTTGATGCCTTCAGTCCTCCCAAGCCAGATATATCTGTTATCTTTCTCTTTTTTGTCTATAAAGTCCTGTGGAACAAGTAGAAGCACATGACTTAACAGCAGAGCTTTTCTGCTGTGCTCAGGCCACTGTCTTGTCTCAGGCACAGCTTTTCATGTAGTTCCTCACAGGGAGAGCAAGGGCAGGGACCCAGCCATGGCAAAGCAGCCCCTTACAGAGGCCCATATGCATGTGACCCGCCACAGAGTCTGGACACAGGCTGTTGCTCAGGCTGACCAGCTTCTTGTCAGCTGTCAAACCCCCTCAGTGGTGCTCCCCACTCAGATGAGCCAGGTTGCAATGTCTGGTCTTTCAGGTGAAAGACTTGTTCCTCAGGGAATGATGATTTTCTCAGAAGAGCCATTTGCTGATACCTTTCTATTTGTGGTCCCAAAGGAAAATGAGAAGGAAGTCTGACTTTCTGAATTTCCACTCAGTGGTTGAATCAGACCTCTCTTCCCAGAGGCAAGTAATGGAAATGGGTGGGAAGGCCCCTGTATTTTCCCCTCCCAATCAAAAATATTCTGGCTTCTACACTTGTGTCTCTTGTGCTTCTCCTCTTCAGCTCTACTCTGTTGTCACTCTCAAAACAAGCTCCTGTCCATGGAGGGTCAGATGCTCTGCACCTGATGGGGCTTTTGCTTGCCTTCTCACATCTGGGCCAAGTTCACTTGGTGAGATGTTTGGCTAAGGCAGATCCCTGTTGCACAATTTTGGGGTTGCTACAAGACTCACCATCTCAGATGCATTTTCAAAGACAAGAAGCTGAGATCTGCTGTTCAGACAATTTTTCTCACTGTCATTCCAGCTTAAAGACTCCTCAGAGAAGGAGTAACATCTCCCACTGTGTAGCTGCCACCCAGGAGGACACAACTCACATGTTTTTCCTGTGGGTAGAGAAAGACAACTGTTGGCTTGTACTGGAACCAGTTCCAGTTGCCTTTTAGCATTTTATGTGCCTGCATGGCTGGGCCAAAAGTGGACAGTCATCATTTCCTAGTGTATGTTCTCTGAGTGTGGAGAGCAGTTCCAAGGCTCCAGTACTACTCCTCAGCTTCCCACTCCTCTGCCATGGTGCTATGCACTTCTGCACTCCCACTGAGCATCATTGGGCTCTGCACCTTCCTGTACACTCACCCAGTGGAGAGAGCCAGGAGGACCTAGAGAACTGCAAAGACACCTTTTGCCCTCCCACATGCAGCCCTTGGAAGTAGACACTGTGCAACGGGACATGATGTGGAATGGGCATGTTTGCCACATGATGTGACTGGAAAACAGGCATTTAGATGATGTCCAAACTATGCCCATGGAGCTGGAGAAGGAGCTGTCTTAAATAGGGGGAACACTGCTATTCCCAGGTCAACTTTCTATTTCTCACAGGGCATCCCCCACATTTTCTGCCTTGGCTTCCTCTAATGTGTCAAAATAACATCACTGAAATCAATCCTTAGAAAAACCTTAGTATTTGCCAACAAAACATGGATCAGCAATAAAAAGACCAGGAAGGTCTTTCCCTGCCTGATCATTACAAAAGAATAAGAAGTATAAATTCCCTCCCACTCTTGGTGAACAATTACTGTCTGGAAAGTGTTCTCCAGGAGAAGTCAGGGATCTACCACATCTAGCATTGCTGGCAACAGCACCTGGCAGAAAGTGTAATGTACTGGGAGCTGTTTATACTGATAGAAGAGTAAAACTATTGTCATTAAAACCTATAGGCTACACCCTGTCATCACTTCTGTGCAGGAACACCAGGCTCCCTGGGGAGTAACAGTGAGTTCTCATAAACCACAGGGTGCCACAGAAATGAGAACAGAGGGAACAGAAGTGTGCATACAACACATCTTCCTTGCTGTGAAAGGACTAACTTTCTTCACCCCATCCACTGCTACATAGTTCCTCCTTGATCCATTTCAGGAGCTTATCCAAGTCAGTCTTCTCTGAAGACATGAGATCGCCAGTCCTGTTTAGACCATACTGGGACACACTTTCTGGTTTTCCTGCTCTGCCCTTCAACACTGGAACAAACAAACACAACAACAACAAAATATTATGGTTAACAACTGGGTCAAGGAGATGTAGTCTTTGTATCCAGTGTTATACTGTGAATGTGAGGATGTGGGGGGGTGTGTATGCACTAGAGGGGGGGTACACACCCTCGGTTGTGTGTATAACTTGTCTGGCAAAGTGTGTAGCTGTTGAATAATATGGACAGTAAAGGAAAAGAAAGCTAGTGTGTCATTTTTGATAGCTGGATATATAAAGAATGCACAATATTTTGGGTAGGGTTGGGAGGTACCTGTTTTTTTCTCAAGTTTTCCAAGACTGATTTCTCTTTGGAAATTAATATCTTATCTGGAACAGCTCTTTTATAACTGGAGCACGTGGTGGATTACAGTATCAGTAGTACCAGAGAAGTCTGATTAAATGACTTGAAGTCTGATTTTTATTTTGCTTGTTCAAAGCTACCAAGTAGGGAAAGCTCTCACAGTAGCATCATGGATGCAACTTTTAACTTGTTAGTCATGAAACCTGAATGTCTTGACTGTCATAATGATTAGAAATCTGCTTCTATCACATTTCAGCATCACTGATGACAATGCCTGCAACATAGAGATGAAGCAGAGGGTGGGATCTACTCACATGGCTTGGATAGTATGGCTATGACACCCAGCAGGATGAGCACGAGGAATCCCAGGACTAGAGCCACGTAGAACCAGGGTGAGTGCCTGTGTTGACAGCCTGGAGGGAGGCAGGAGGAAGAGCAGCTTAAGGTCTCTCAACTGTTAAAATTAATCCTGCCTTTATTTATACTAGTTTCTTACGTGGAAACAACAGAAAAAAATCATCTACTTGAAATCTTCCATCTGAAGTATGTGGGGACATTTTACTTATTAAAAATTTGCATACACGAAAGTGAAATAGACATTTTTTCAGATACAGCAAGTGATTTTCAATCAATCATTCCATTAAGAGTTCTCTCTTTCTCCTTTGAGCTAAGTTTTTCTAGCATTGCCTCCTTCTACCTACCCACTGTACCCGGCAAGACCCTGCAGAGCAATTCAAGGAAAGCATCAGGGATGGTCTACGGCATGTTCCTCCTTTCTGGTCATGCTCTCTACACATGCCTATAGTGTGGCTGCAAGCTAACCTACCTGAATGCACAGAAAAGGCCAATAAATGCCATACTGACACTGCAGCACAGTGAAGTACATCTGACTAAGCATATCTCCAGATGTTTGGCATTCATCAGATTGTGAGAGTGAAATGCTGAGGAAGAGGCAAGACACAAGGAAATTTGGGGTCAAGGTGCCATTTCCACAAGCCACAGAGTTGCACTTTCATACCTGATGTTTTCCTGACCTTACCTGCATGAGATGAGCAACTGCCCCATTCTCCAGCTGCCTGAGAAGGATTTGATACTGTTCCCTTACAGTTCACAGAGTTCTGTGGGTATGATCTTGTCTGGCACGTGTCCTTCAGGGCTTGTACAGAGAGGGTGGCAATCATTAGTGCACTAAGTGCACACAGAGAGCTGGGTATTATGCTGCTTCCAATGCCAAATGTGTCACTGTGACTATTCCTGCAGACACACTTAAAGGAGGGTTCCTAAAAATAATGGAATTTTACTTCCCTCTGCTAAATTTTCACTGTGGGCATTTTTAAAAAATATTTTTAAATTCTCTTTCAGTATTATTTTTTTACAAGGAAAGTTTATAATCTGAGAACTCAGCAGAGAAAAACACGTATGAAATGATACATCAGTTCTTTATCAAGAGATTGAATATAAAGGCTCTTGATAATAGGTTTTACTGTTGAGTAATAGGAAAGACTACATCTATAACTAGCAAACAACAACCAAACGAAAGAGCACACTACCAGAAGCGGAAGGCTCTGATCTCCTGCTCCCTTTGGGTTTCGGCTTCACGCGCAGCTCAGCGTACGTGATCGTGTTTCCTGTAAGGAGTGGGGAAACACTGACATTTGTGGTTGTGCAAGCCATGAAGTGGAGAAACAGTAAAGAATCACATAGAAGATCAAGTCTGTAGAAAAAGGGACATGTGCTTCCAGAGCTGCTAGTTCAGCTGGTTTTTTGGGGTTTTCTCTTTTTTTTTAAGAAAAAGCAGGCAAGATGATGACTTATCATTTCCTGCTGCTGTCAGGAAGTAACGAAAAGCCTCCTCTACCTGGGTCCTGTGTGTCTGGACCAGGAGGCAGACAGACAGACAGTAGGATGGGTAAGACCTGGGTACTATCCTTAGCAAACACCCTATTTGTTGCTAAGCCATCTCAGGAGGCATCAAAGGGGCTTAAGGGGCATCAGAACAGTGACCACTTCATGGAGTAGGTAGACACAAAGGGAAAACTGCCACTCAGAGAGATGCTTCTGCAGCAAGGTAGTTCTCGGGGGGCCATTCCTGACTTGTGAAGGTTTATTCTCTGTAATGGCAGAGAAGCAACTTGATGGCTGAAGACATCCCTTTCCAGATGCACATTTCCAAAACAAAACAAAAAAGCCATTTAAAGTAGCACAGTGTGGGTTAGATGCACATGGATTCTTTCTGAACACATTGTCAATTTTGTTTCAGTTGGGTATTTTGTAGAGCTACTGGCTAGTTTTATTGCAGATATTTGGATCCTTGGTAGACTGTTGTTCTTTTCCAAAATGGTAGGGCTTTACTGACCTGAATCAAGAGCAAGTGTCTGTGCTACTAGCCTCAGTTTGTGATCATTTGGGCTTTTCAGCCCAAAGTAATCAATTTATCTTTTGTAAAAACTCACTGATTGGGGGAAAACATGGCAGAAAAAGGGACTCTGATTATGCTAAAATGAGGCAGCATTCGATATGAGAATTGCTGCAATGTGGAGAGGTTTTGCAATAAGAAAAATAACTGAGGACCTAATTGCTAAATAAAGTTTATTAATACAGGTAAGTTGTTCTGTGCCTAATACACTTTGCTGTTTGCATTACTACAATTTTTTTAGCTCGATGAACAACAGAAAATGTGTAAATTGTATTTGACTCTATAGATAAGTAACTGTTCTCAAGAAGAAATGCTCATGAACGTTTTTCTTCTCAGAATGGAAATGTTTTTCACAGAAGAGTCAGGACTTTCAAACTTGCCCTAGCATTAAAAAACAGAGAAACTCCTAAAGTAGGCACTTTAGAAAACCTGCTACTATTACTGAGTATTTTCTGTCTCACATAAATACCAATGACTTTAAAGAATATTTCTCAGGCTGTATGAAAAAAAATATTATCCACACAAATGGGATATTCTTTAAAAATGTGACTTCTATTGCAGTGTGTATTGGTGCATGGTCATTTGAATGTGAAGTCCTCAGAAGTCAGCAAATGGTTTTAAAATACCACATAACCTTAATTTGGCCGGATGCTTACAAACCCTTACCTAGTTTAGCAACAAGGAGCCCTGGTACTAGGTGGAGATCTTTGTCACTAACTAAAACTGAAATGTCACTTCTTTTCTGTGTGCAGTTTGTCAACTGCAGAAAGATGTCTCTATTTACTGGAAGCTTCTGCTTGGTGAATGTGCAGGTGGGGACTGCTTCTTGCAGACCATTTACGCCTAAGAGTCAGGCTTTACAGACGTGGGGCTCACAACCAACTGGATGCCTGTTGGCCTGTGAGCCCACAGTGCACCCTCATCATCGGTGGGGCTGTGTTAGGAAGAGCCCTGGCTTGCAGAGCCCCGTGCTGTTTCTCTTACTGCTGCAGTGGCCACACCTGGAACATTGTGCCCAGATGTGGGCTGCCCTGTGCAGGGAGGAATGGGTGAAGCTCACAAGGGTCCAGCAAGAGGTGGACTTGGTCAGGATCTGCAAAGACCAAGGAGGCTAAGGAGGGGCACACATTATTCTTGAATAAACGTGGAAGTGAAAATCGAGTCTTTCATTAGAGAACAGATTTTCCAGTTATATTTATCTTAGTTTGTATTTTTGGAAGATTTCTCTACTTCTGAACATCTGTTTTGAAGCACGTGCACCGTAACAGCACCGGCTAGCCTGCCAAAGCATGTGCTCAGACAGTACCAGCTACTAACTCCTTCTCAACATGCTCTGCTTGAGCATCCCTGTCTTTATAACACAGAGCACCTACCTGAGACCTGATGTCCAATTGATTGTCCAACTAACCGACATCAACTTTCCATTGGAACAGGATCATAACACATCCATTTCAATAACTTTCCTGGGTGCAGCCTCCCACACTTACAGCTGCAGATGTTTTTTATCACTGTTGTGCTAAACAGTATTTAACATGTTTTGTGTCTTCTGTCAAGTTTATCCCAATATTTTCCAATGAGTGGGCTTTTCTTTTTATTACATTGCAGACTTACACAGTCCTTGAATCTGTGCCACCCGTGATTTGTATATCTTTTTCTTTACCATTATAAAATACACTTAATAGACTTTGAGATAAGAACAGTATTTGGGACAGCTCCAAGAAACTCTGCATAGTTTGACCAAGCACATCCCTTTCTCCTGGGTAAGAGAAAGCTAAAAAAAAAAAAAAGAAGATACTTTTCATTCTGAAATCCAAATTTTCATATTTAAAACACCCACTCAACTACTAGAGAACTTTGGCAGAAGTTCAGCTCCCCACATGTTTATGCTCCATGTACTCCAGACCTTGACAGCAGCTATACTGTAGCGGGGCAAACTAGCTATGCCCCCAACTCACCTTTTTTAGTATCTGCTCCATTAAATCACATCTACTGGTCTGAAATGTGCACAAAATGCAGCCAAGAGGAAGTGGGTACATTTCATTTTCCCATAGCCTAGTAATCTGAAGTCTTGCCTGAAGTCTGGGAATCTGCCACTCACAGCATTCGGCACCGGCCAAATTTGAAGCTCTCCCTCCTCCATGGTGAGAGTTTTAACCAAGCAGTGCTTTCCTCCTGCCCATCGTGAAGCTGCTTCTTTTTCTGCAAGATGGTCAGACAACCCTGGCCAAGAGCAAGACCAGCATAAAACCTGGCAAAAGTTCTTGCCATCCTCCAGCAGACATTTCGGTCAGGACAGAGCCTAGAGCCAAAGAGATGGCTTGGGCTGAGACCCTTGTTTTGAGGATCAGCTTCAAATTCCTGCTCCAAACTGCAGGAGACATTGAAGCATCGATGTATGAAGTGGGACGTGCCAAAACTGTGTTTGGTGTGCCGAAGCTGTCCTGTCCAAAGCAAGCTTGAGCCCAGTCCATGTAGGAGAGAGCTACTTCTAGCTTGCAGGGAAGGATCTAACTCCCAGTAGCAGCTAACTGATCGGCACCTCGCATTGCCGCTCTATCCTATTAGCTACTTTGGGCACTTCTTAACTCTCCCAGATTTCCCTCCATTAGCTGTAGAGAAATGCAGGGCACCTCCACCCAAGTTCACTGTGCAGTAGGTAACCTTACCACTAATCATTGCTGTACTTACACCGAGCTTAAGTCTGTTTTGTGAACATTTCTCAACATGCACATCACATTCCAGGGTTTTTTCCTGAATATCCTACCAAGCTTTTAAAAACTGTAGAACTAATTCTGTGAGAAAATCGCACCTTTTCTCATTCTTTACTATAGCAAAAGTAACTTTTTTCTTTTTTCTTATAATTTCTTGTTATAAAAGAACTCTCACCAGCTGGATAAGTATATGTACATTTCAGTCAAAGCATTAAAACCTCAAGGAAAGAACAAGCAACTGGAACTGTTCATTTGAAATTTTAAAACAGGATAATGTGGCTCATGCTCTTGTCTGTTTTAATAGCAATACGCCATGTTAATATATGTTAATGATGAAGACAGAGAAATAATTGCCATCAGGGAGGCTTTTCTAGAATGTCCTATACAGATAAGAGGTCCAATGCTGCTTAACACTATTTGGCGCTTTTCATACTTGTGTCTGAAAATAGCAGAAAGGTTAACAAGACAATAAATAAGGACAATAAGTAATGTTCAAGCCCAGTCAAGCAGCACACGTTTGAGTGTAACCAGATATAAAGGTGATACTGGGAGTTAAGACAAAAGTTTAAAGACAAAAGGAAATGGCGAAATTACTTGACTACTGTGGCCAGTAACTTCATGTGAGAAAATACCGAGTGTTAAAATCTGTTTGACAAAGGTTTAACAAGAACCATCTAGATGTTAATGAGAACTTTCATTTAAAAGTAAAGCCTGGCCTATTCAAATTCAAGTTTTCCCCTTACACTGCATGACCAACGGACATTTTTTTATATCTTCTGGTCAAGTTTTCATATCTGTCTCCCTCTACAAAAAAATGGTATCACCTTAGAAACTGGGAAAAATTCTAGGCAAAACCTGTGCTTTGTGTTCTACAGGTTACAGTAGTACAAACAGCACCCATGGGTGCATGAACATGCAGTCTAAGGTAGCATTTTCTCTGAGATATATAATAAAGTGAACTAATTTTTTTAATAAGTTAAAATATATTTGTAAACAATATGAAGAAAAATGATACATAAATTTTCTATCATTTCAGTACATACGTTCAGAGCACCATTGTCACTGTTATTCTGCACTGCAAGAACATCTTCTAGAAATGATCATTACATTACACAGCGTTGTTTCCTTAAGCAATTAAATAAATTAATTACTAATGAACCTTGAAAGCATGAAAATATCATCTTACTCTGACCACAAGCATTTCCTATTTGCTCATAGTGAGAAGTCATCATTCATATTAACTGTGATCCAGAATTTTGACAAAATGCTTTCATGAATGAATTGCATTTTTTCCAAGTAGTGGAAATTTTATTTCTTAAAAAACCAAATGTTTTAAATCATCTCCTTACCCTGAATATTGACCCTTTGCCTATTGTTCCAAACATGTGAAGTGATCACAGAGTGATAATGTGGTTTTGGAAAACCAATACTAGAAAAGTAAAGAGGAAGAGCAAGGGGATTTTAGGAGTTATTCAGTACTTCCTTCAGTGACAGTGACTGCACTTTCAAATACCACTAGGCTTCTCATTTACTAGTTAATTTCCTGCTCCTTTTCCATGAAGACATCGTGAAATGCATTGAACTGATTTTTGGACTAGGGAGCAATTTGGCAGAGCACGTTCCAACAGGGTTTTGATCACAATGTTCATATATTTTTTAAAAATTATGCTTATATTTCAGAAATTAACTTTTTTTGTTGTTTCTCATTCTGTTATTTAAACCAAGAACAGAACTGAGACACTACTCCACAGTGAGACTGATTTAGCAGTGTTGCTGTGAGGAACTTTTCCACCATTTTCAACGTTTTACCCTTCCCAAAATTTCTACATGCAACATTTTACATCACTCTTCTAGTGTTTTCTAGTGGCAATTTTAAAAATGAAAGAGAGAGAGAGAGCACGAAAAAAAAATATACATTCAAGAGCTGAGTAGAAATGTTACCTGGAGCTGATCCCTGAGAAGGAGCATGTGGTCTTTCTCTCGGTAGCATTGCCACGTCCACATACGTGATATCACCTGCCATTGAGCAAGTGCCTCTGAGTTATGGAAAGTGCTGGTTTAATACACTGGGTTGCATCCTGTATTAGCTTCGCCTGCCTCCAGAAGTATACATACACTGTGATACGACTCTGAGGAAGGCTGAAAAACAGATAAAAGGAAGGAAGTTACTTATGTCAATACAGCTTCAAAGCCCATTTTCAGCCACCATTCTGTCTTTTCTTGCATGATGTCTTGCCCTTCAGAATACAGGAGAAAAAGAAGATTAAAAAGCCCTTTCTTTTCATTAATATATATTAAAAAATGATTAAATTTTCGCCAAAGCAGAGCACATTTTCTAAGGAATACCTCAAAATAGACTTGCACAGGTACAGAAGCTTTGCTGGTTCTCATGAGAATAGCTAAAGCTGTGCGATCTGTGCTGTGAATGTATTATGCTCATGTGCACGATCTTGCATAGTCTGTTCACCTAAAAGGAAGATAAACAAGATATATATCAGTATATGATGTTTTGGGGCTAATGTAACAGCAACCACAGTTAAAGCTACAAAAATTTAACTCAAATTCTAGCCTGCTCCATCCACCAAGTGCTCTAACGGTTTAACAACTAAATTTAGATTGTATTAATGATGCATTACATTTAACCCAAAATAAAATGAAAAGTAACATGATCAGTGCCTTTTAAAGAAAGTTTCCATACTTTACGGTAACAGCAGTGACGAGGACGAGAGCTGCTGTTCCTCAGTTGCCTGAGCTATCCCCTGCTTGACACAGCAACTCCACAAGAAGCAAGCCTGAACTGTCTTTAACACCTTGTTCATGACCCATGTGTTTCCTACAGCACATTTCAATGGCTGTTTTTGTCTTCTATTTTGGGGAAAGAAAAAAAAAAGACGTTGACAGAAAACCGAGAGCCCCACGGATTTGAATTGAAACTTGAAGCCCTTCTAAAACCTAAAAATACATTTCAGAGCATGCAAAGCTCTGTGTGTGCAGTCCTGACCAAGAGCTAGGCTTTTGCTTTTGTCCTTTATTCCCACTTGGAAAATTCCTTTAGCATTCGACACAGACAGGCTTTACAAAACACACAGGTCAATAGAAACTGATGTCTCTATTCTGTGATACAGTCTATTTGCCTTTACTGCTACATACAGCGTGACCTACAACGCTGTAGATTAAAATGGTTTTGTGATCTTCTATTACTGATCTTTTCCCTTCCTACTTTCAAAGTTGGTGACAGTTTTAACTGCAGAAAGAAAAAGGTTTAGGGAAAAAAAAAAAAAAAGAACCTTTGATAGTCATGGAACAGATTACTCACAAGTGCCACTCAGGTACAATATATATGCAACATATCTAAATCATTGTTGCTTTATCATCAGCCACAAAGTGATCACTATGCAGATGTGGATACTGTTAAGTGGATACTGATAAGGTTTGTTTCATGGCAACCTATATACCAGCCATATGACTGATCCTAACCTGAAACAAAAACTTGTCCTCTGATCGAATCAGTTTCCATTGCTTTCCCCAGAACTTCTCATCATCCTTTACAGCAAAGTATTTAGGGTCTGAAATGGAAAAAAACAAAGCAAAACACAAACCAAACAAGGCCAAACCAAACCCCACTTTCCCTGTTTGCTGTTTCAATGGGTTTTTTTCAAACTTTAGTCCATTAAGGAGAGCTAGAATGCCAAGCAGGTTGTTTGAACTCTTACTCTCTCTTTCCATCACTGCAAATACATCTAAGTCTTTTCTCACATCAGGCCCTTCTAAATGATTCAAAACTATCAAGATGTAATCACGTACAGTGGGTCTATTTGAACAAGTCTTTTTAAGCAAGTGGAAAAACAGTGTTTCTATTTTAAGGGGACATCTTCTCTCCTCTCCTCTCCTGTCCTCTGAAAAACACATCTGCAGTCACAAGAGTAATCCCAGTTAAGTGTGCAGTGAAGATCAGGCGACTATATCCATTGTGACCTAGCAGATTCTCACTTGTCTGAAGAAAATGATGAATGCAGAGTTATTTTCCAGAACAAACTTACAAAATATCCATAAGCAGTTCTTATTCTGGATTTGAAGTCTACATGCTGCATGCTGTTAGGACTGATAATGAAAAGGAAACCACATTTAAATTTCTAGAAGGAATAGGTGAGTAGCAGCCTTTGCAAGGCATTTTTCTTTAATTTTTTCTATCCTACTTGAAAACTGTGGGGTTTTTCTCACTTTTAAAATGGTTATTGCACTGCTGCAGAATCTTTGTTTGATAACTCTTTTCTTTAATGTTAATAATTTTTGGTCTGTATCTTCATTATTTTCTTTGCTTTCATGTAATTTAAAATTCTGGCTTTACTTATAAATACCCAGATGGGGGTGACCAAGTCTGACCCACTGATTTCTCATTGCCAATAGCACTTTCAGAAGAAAAAAAAATCAAGCTGTTGCAGGAAAAGGCCATCACAGAACCAGGCGATACTTGTTAGCAAAATAACCTACTGCTCATGAAGATGATGGAAAGCCCCATCTTTCCTGCTTACATGTCCTGGGGTAGCAGTTTTTATATTGCAGGATCAAGGAGTCATCTAGGGAGGAAGGGACCTCTGGGACTCTCTAGCCCAATCCCTGCTCAAATCAGGGCTAATTCCACAGATAGATCAGGTTGCTCAGGGCTTTGTCCAGATCGGCTTTAGAAATCTCCATGGACAGAGAGCCCATGACCTCCCTGGACACCTGTTGGAGAGCTGCACCATTCTCATGAAGGAAGAAATCTTTTCCTTCTGCCTAGTCACAGATTCTGGGCTGCAACTTGTACCCATTGCCTCTTGTCCTTTTGCTGTGCTCCAGCGAGGAGAGACTGACTCTGACTTCTCTGTAACCTTCTTTTTGTAGGCTATCTAACAGAATGCTGCTGACAATCTAATAGGCTAGCATTACATTTTAAAAAACAAGCCTCTTTCACTATGTGCCATGTCTCTTAAAATAAATGGTTGGCATTTCTTGTAATTCTGCTAAACTGAGTTCTGCTTTGTTCAGAGTGTCACAGTTGCACTTCTCTCATAGGAATACCCCCAGAATTGGAACAGACCTTTTGCTTGTGATGACACGCTGCTGCCTACAAGTGTATTTTGCAGAATACATGCTTCAGAAGCCTGGTTCAGTCTAGTCATTCCTCCACTGTCACCTTTTCACATCTAAAAAACGTTGCTTAAATATCAGAATGCTTCTTCACAAGCGTAGGTTGCAGCTGTAATCTGGGCTGTGTATCCATGTGGCCTAACTTTTCCCAGGATGCACCACTACTTCATGTCTTTTGACATCAACCAGGTAGAGCCTTGCCTCACCCTCTTCTTTCCTCCCAGCCACCTATGCTGGCTGCTTGGGGAGGTTAACCCTGTCCTGGCCAGAACCGAGACACATGCTCAGCTTACAGTACACAAACGCTGGTGAGGCCAGTAAAACAGCAGGTCTTGTTGTGCATTAGTCAGCCTCATGTCAGGGAGTGGGGGGAAGTGATGCGTTAGCCTTGAGTTCTCAACCTCTTTGCCAAAGCATGGAGATATTTGGCAGTTCAGACTTTCTTGCAGCATCTGCTGCCTCAGGGAAAGATGGTGGGGTGGTTGTCTGGGATTCCACCATATATCACTTGGAATTTGGCAGTCTGGAGTTTCAGTGCCTCTGCTGAGGTAGGTAAATCAATATGAGTTCATGCTCTTCTCCACCTTGACATCTGCTCCTGATTGTGTGTAGACATCTTCTCCACTTGTAACCACCACACCTCAGTAATGTCGCTTAGTAATGCTCTGGTGCTATCACAGTTCCCAGTTCCAGTCATGCACAGACTGAATGTGATAACTGTGGATAACACCCCTTCTGTGGTTGTGACAGTATGCCCCTCATTGCATGCAAAGGCAAAATTAGAGTGAAAACAGCAATGTGGGCTGCAAAACAGAATTCAGCACCTTCTGCAACAGAACAGGCAGCTTAGCCCAGGGCTCTAACTGCCTCGTGCTGCACATTTTGAAGACCATGAACTGCTGCTCTAACAAAAAATAGACTCTTCCACTTCATGAAGGCTTCTAAGTCTAGAGTCTTTCAAGCTAAATTGCGTGAATCCCATGAGTGCATCTTCAGTTTAGGTTTCTATTCTAAACCCTGTGTCACAGCAGGGCCTGTATGTACAATACATTGCAAGAATGGCACCCAGAAGACATGATCAGACCTAGGGCTACAACCAGAGACACTTTCTGCCACAAATGAAAGTCTGTGCAGTTATCCCACACTGCAGCAAAAAAAAAAGATGTCATCTAAACAGAGCAAAGCATTAATTTATCAAGGGGGGGTGGGGGGCGTGGAAAGAACTTCATGAACCAGCAACGCCTGCAGATTGTGAGTTGAATGTTTCCATGCTGGTGGCTTCATGTTCAGCTGGCAGGACTTGGAGTAGGTGTGCATCAAATAGGCCTAGAAGCATGTGATATGGGTTTCTTCCCTATGCAGGGTTTTGGACCTTTGGGGGGATTTCTGGGTGCATGTCAACTCTTTCTGAACTTCAGGTTAGTTCCCAAAGGCATTGCTGTGCAGATTATTTATTCTGAGTGCCATGTATTCCCTTGGATGCATTTTTCAATGCTAAGCAGTGGTAGGGTGAATATGTGGTCAGAAGAATGTGCTTAGTCTCCTGAGCAGTCTGGTGGTGATATGTCAGGAAGTACTTGGTTCCACAACATTGCCGTATTGCACCCTTTCCTTTCCTGCACTCTTGTATTCTGAGTTAGTTTTCCTTCAGAGGATTGAAGCAGTGATCCAGCTGGGACCAATTCCACAGGTAGCATGTTCTTGGTGATGTTCTGGTCTTCTGGAACCCACATATCTATGACTTGGAGAATGAGTGGTGAGGAAAAAGTGCTGCATCTCTCTGCAGACCATATGTCTACACAACAGATCTAGTGCTTTGGGCAATAGAGGATGTCTCTGCAAGGTCAGACACAGAAGTTCTTGCAGATGACCCTGGTGTGACCAGAGCGGTGTGGTTGAGAGAACACATACTGGTTCAATGCAAATACACTAACACAGTATGCTAGATACATGTCTATTTAGCATAACCTCTAACTGCACAGTGTGAGGTTATGGGTTGAGGTCTATTTGTTTAGGCCTTCCACAATGTGCTCTATTCTCCCATACAAAAATAGTCTGCTTTCCTTCAGGCTGAGAAGAGCAGATCACCCTTGTGTGACCACAGTGGTGTGGTTGACAGAATACATCCTGGTGCAATGCAAACACACTAACACAATATGCTAGATACACCTCTACAGCACCGTGCAGCACTGCACGGTGTGATGCCACGGGTTGAGGTCTATTCATTTAGGCCTTCCATGATGTGCTCTATTCTGCCATGCAAAAACAGTCTGCTTTCCTTCAGGTTGAGAAGAGTTCTTATGCCTTAACCTCATGTATGAGCAAGTTTCATCTTTCAGGTAGCATTTTAACTTATGGGTCTGAGAGCACTTGCCAAAGAAGGGCATGTCATCATTCCCAGGGCGCAGTTGGAAGGGCAGAAGTAAAAGGCTGGCCTAAGCTAACCCAGCAGGCCAGTGGCAGAGGCTGGAAGACCGCTCAGCACTCCCATCCCTAAGCACAGTACCCTTTTAAGTAAGCCAGGTTTATTAATGCATCATGTATTTACAGGTAATTTAATTGTAAGAAAGACCTGACTCCAGATACATCAGTTTACTTCTTCCCATGTACTCCAGAAGTCTTTCAGTAAATGCACTCACATGTAGAATTAGACAGTCCCTGGCCATTAGCATATTTATTTACTGTCACAGTGGGTTTTGGCAATAATTTTCTTTCTGCTTATGAAATTGGAAACAAAGTTGTTGTAAAACCTGGTTATCTATAAATTGTGTGGATTGAATGGGCAAAAGGTGGCTGGATCACACACACCTTACCATTCTTCCAGAAGATATTGGAATTAATATCTATTGAGCAGCTTTACAAACATCTTAGGTTCGCAACTGAGCTACGTTTAAGTTAATATTCCTAAAATCTACAGGTAACAGACACAAACGTACCTATAAGCAGAAACAGCATCACTGAATCACCACATAGGTACTGTGTCAGTGGTATGTATGCTAACCCTCCCCAGGCTGGAGCAAAGAACAAGGCTGCATGGGAGCATCTCGCCCGAGTCTGGCGATCGGAGTTAAGCCCCCGTTACAGGAACTGTCTTACTGCCCTCTGCAGTTAAGTGAAAGCAGCTAGGTAGTGCAGGAGGAGACACACCGTCCTCTCACTTGGTGTCTGAGATAAAGGAGTCCCCTGACACTGTCTCCTTCTCCACCAAAGACAGCATCGGCTTGCAATATCAATTCAAAGATGAGCATTTCCTCCCTCTCCCTGAGTATCTTTGGTTGTGCTGCAATCATTCAGGCAGAGATCTGGAACGAAGTGAGAGCTGGTTGTGGTCTCACTGTTGTTCAGCCAACCAGGAAATGGACTACTGGTGGTTAAAATCTCTAAGAGAGAGTAGAAAAGTGTATATATATATATATATACTTATATAATGCATGTGGATAATAGGTAGTAAGCCTAGCACAAACACCATAACACACACACATATGCACACAAAAAAAAAGCCTGTAAGTGGATAGGTGAACACAGAAAACAAGCACAATATCCTATGCAGTAAAACATGCTGAGCAGTAAGTAAGCTGTGTGCCCCTCTGGACAGGATAGCTACATAAGGAAGGGATGCACTGGAAGGAAATAAGCCAAGTGCTTATTTCACTCTGCTCAACACAGCCACGGAGCCGCAGCTGGAGTACTGTGCCTGCTTTTCAGGACCCTGCTTTTAAGAGACATGCTGACAACCTGGTGCAAACCCAGTGACGAGCACTAAGGTGGTGAGGGGGTGCCAGAATCAGGGTCCAGACAGACAGGAGAAGGGAATATTGAGAGGAACTATCCACTCACTATCCACTGGATAGTGCCACTATCCACCACTTTAAGGGGGAGGGGAGTATGCAGAAGTTGGAGCCAGACTCTTCTCAGATGTTCGAAACAGGCAATGGGCACAAGCTGCAGAGCTGCAAGAAGAAACATTGCTTCTTTGATGAGGGTGGTGCAGCACTGGCAGAAGTGCCCAGGGAGGCCACGTGATCACTGTCCTTGGCTAAAACCCACCCATATATACAGTAAAGGTGTAGCTGTCCTAGGATGTTATTTAGTAACAAAAATGAACCCCATAGACTGAGGCTGCAGAGCCTGTTGTGTACCTTTCAGACAGTCACACAAAGACAGCCAAACTTTAGTTGGGAACTAAGCAGACTATGTTAGCAAACAAATAAAATATACTTCCAACTTGACCCAAAATGAGGAGGAAAAAACATATCTCCATGAACAACATACCCCTCCTGAAAAGACACTTGGGTGGACAGTAGTTGGTGACTCCACACACCCCCTCTCTCTGTTCTTCTTGTGGAAGAGAGATACCATAAACATAGGACTCATGGGGCATTGCAACAATGAACAAAACTCCACTAGGAAATATATGTCAGAAATTTTAATGTAATATTAAGTGTTTTATGATAATTTGAACTGTGCAGTATCAACATAACTGGACTAATTATTGTATTCTGATTAGACTGTTACGATGACTTCTTGATATTGTATGTAAGGTGTCTGTTTCCCTTTGGACCATAATAAGACTCTGAGTGTAACGAAGACTGTGAGTAGCTGTTCTGTGAAATCCTTTCTGTGGATGGCAGCTTCCAGTGATCACAGAATACCTGCAATGCAGCTAGCATGTTGCTGGCAAACATCTTCCTTATCTCCATTTTATAAGAACTGTTGGAATCAGGGAAGAGGGTTCCCCAACCACTAATAATATAATTTCCATAACACAGGTACTGACCAACAGTTTGCAAACTTTAAATTATTAGCACCAAAACCTTCCTGCAAAGACAAGTGAGACAGCTTATGGGCAGTGTGGTCAGTGACACATAGGCTAGATCAGGAAATTCAGACTTCAAAAGCAAAGGTGAGAAATTAAAAGCTGAAACAGGACCCTGCTAAGTTAAAACTCTCAGAAAGATAACTAGGAGTGATTGAAGCTGTAGAGCAACATTATGTGCAAAGCAAGTCATGGACACATACCTACCCAAAGCACCCTCTCACGATGATGCTGACTTAGGGGATAGCAATTAATGATTTGATGAAGATGGTGGCCTTTCCATAGAGAAGTATAAGGCTAAAAGTCTACATGTCTTGGTGTTGCCAGTGTTC
>VZTU01003370.1:3450-17828 GCA_013400835.1 Zapornia atra | reverse complement strand
CGGTCACCTTCCCTTTATCTACCAATGCTGTCACTAATAATGAAAGAGAAACATATACATTTCAATCCCCCAACAACTTCTCCAAAATGAGTCCTTCCCACAGGCTGCAGTTCTTGACCAATTGCCCCAAAATGATTCCTTTCCATTGGGTGCAGACCTTCAGGACCAGACTGCTCCAGCATGGGTCTCCCACCCAGTAATACATCCTGCCAGGAAGCCTGCTCCAGTGTCACCTTCTAATGGGGTCACAGCCTTCATTGGGTGGGCATACACCTGCTTCAGTGTGAGGTCTTCCAGGGACTGCAGATGGATAAGTGCTCCACCATGGACCTCCGTGGACTGCAGGTGGAGAGCCTGCCTCACCATGTCTTCTCCATGGGATGCAGGGGAATCTCTGCTCCAGTGCTTGGAGCTCCTCTCCCTCCTCTTCCTTCTTCACTAACTTTGGTGCCAGCAGAGTTGTTCTTCTCACATATTCTCACTCCTCTCTCCAGCATCAACTTTTTCTCCTTCTTAAATACATTATCACAGAAGCACTACCACAATTGCTGATGGGCTTCGCTCCATCTTGGAGTCTGCTGGCATTGGGTATATTGAACACTGGGGAAGCTTCTAGCAGCTTCTCACAGATGCCACCCCTGCAGTCCTCCCAAAACCTTGCCATGCAAACCCAATAACCCAAAGCGTACCAAGGAAGATGTGGAATGGAAGAGAATTCACCAACCTGCAAGAATCCTGTATACGCGCATGGACATTATTCTGGTTTGTACTGACAACAATATCAATCGGTTACTAGTCTGGCTGTTTCTTAGGAATAAAAATCATGACAGTACAAAACAATAATTTTTTGTTTTATTCTTTAAAGAATAAAATGTGTACTTAATACTTCAGTGGACATGTTGATATAAAATCTCTGCTGAAAAATAAGCTAAGGTTGGGTTCTACGGCAAATAATCTGTACTACATCACTCTGCATTTCCAGTCTCTGGCAGTTCTGAGCTTCTATTTACAAAAGTCGTTATTCTCTGACTTTTATGACATGGACTGTTACTTAAGAAGTGTTAATGATCAGTAAACCCTAGTTTCCTCTCAGTATCAATGAAAACATAAGACTAAAGTTACAGCTGAAGCAAATTAAACACCATGACCGAAAATGAAAACTGCAGACAAATTAATTTGTCTCACTTCTCCTTATACTTCACAGATCTGCAGGTGAAAGGGCATGATATTAAGGAAGAATTTTAAAATTATCAACATTTTCTGGAATGCTTTTCACTTTATAAGACATTTCATATGGTAGGCTGTTCAGATGACATTACAGAAAAAGCTGTATTACAGTAATCAGTGGTGCCATCGTGAGCAAAATTATTACCAGGTTATTAGAGGTACATTACCTTCCCTATTGCTATGTTTTTGTGAGTGGATGAATTGGTGGTTTATCCAGAGAACTGGTTTCAGAGAAAGTAATTCAGTGGGCGGTCAGGGGATGTAACTCGCCAGCAGTGCCGACTCACACACTGCTTTCTCTTACCCACCAGCAGCATGATAAAGCTACTTTCTTCTTTCCCTTGATAATTTCCAGCACCTCATGTGAGTGGACTCTGGAGTGAGCTGCTGTGTAAGATCCATGAAGACCGAATTGCCAGCAGGACTAATACTGCTTTAAGGAGATGTTTGAATGTTAATAACTGTGCCTCTAACTGTTTCTGCTATATCATTCAAACATAGATTTAGGAGTCAAATGGAAGAGGTTTCTGATAGTCTGTTAGGAATCATGTCAATGAATTATAGGTATTTACATCTGAGCTACTTATCTTGATAACTTCTAGTCAGCAGAAAGAAATGTGAATCTCTAAGGTCCCTCCTCTGACATTCTTTAGGCTTATCTATAGGATGAGATAGATTGTATTCTAGAGCCACCTATTTGTCTCTACTGGTAAGGAAGACCACTTCATATATGAGTATATATATGGCTGCATGAATCCTAACATTTAAAACTGTTAAGAAGTGATGCACAACAATTAAGGCATCTGATAAGGTATGCACTTTTGCTGTAAAATTATGTCAAAAAACTAGGCAGAACTGATTCAGATGGAAATAAATTCTGGTCATCTGGGAGTCAAAGACATCCAAACTTGTTGCTAAAATATAATTCTTTTGGTCCTGGCTTTGAAATCTCCAAGAACACCCTGTGAGCTGACTAAGCTTTCAATGAGACTTTCCTCATTGTAGCACACAGCACTAAATTTTGCCTTAAAGTAAAAAACCCTTGAGCTTCTCTACACATACAGACTGGGGGATCAGACAGTGGAGGCCAGCCATGGTGAGAGGGATTTGGGAGTCTTGGTCAACAGCAAGTTAAACATGAGCCAGCAGTGTGCCCAGGCAGCCAGGAGGGCCAGCTGTATCTTGGGGTGCATCAAGCACAGCATGGCCAGACAGTCCAGAGAGGTGATTGTTCCACTCTACTCTGTGCTGGTGTGGCCTCACCTCAAGTACTGTGTGCAGTTTTGGTCACCACAGTACAAAAGGGGCATAAAACTACTGGAGAGTTTCCAGAGGAGTGCAACGAGGATGGTGAAGGGTCTGGAGGGGAAGACTTATGAGCAGAGGTTGAAGTCCTTTGGTTTATTCAGCCTGAAGAAAAGGAGACTGAGGGGAGATCTCATTGCACTGTATGGCTTCCTGATGTGGGAGAGTGAAGGGGCAGGCACTGATCTCCTCTCTTTGGTGATCAGTGATAGAACCTGAGGGAACAGTATGAAGATGTGACATGGGGAGGTTTAGGTTGGATGTTAGGAAGAGGTTTTTTACTGAGAGAGTGGTCGAGCACTGGAACAGGCTCCTCAGGGAAGTGGTCACAGCAGCGAGCTGACCAAGTTCAGGAAGCGCCTGGATGATGCATTCAGTCCCATGCTCTGACCTAGCTGTCCCTGTGTGGATCCAGGAGTTGGACTTGATGATCCTTATGCATCCCTTCCAACTCAGGATATTCTATGATTCTGTTTTATCTGTGCAATTATTTGGTTGTATGAAAAATGAACTAATTCACTTGGGGAAATAGAATCATTCAGTTCACCTCAGACAGAGAACTGTCTGACTTTTGGTCAGCTTGAGGTCTTAATTTTGGTTACAGACTAACTTTTAAAAACAATTTCTAATGATTGTATACAGCTTGAGAAAGAAAATATTTTCTATTTTGACATCATAGTTGAGCCTCTCATACACCATTTTATAAATTGGATAAGTTCCCGTGACAGTTCAAAAATATGTTCTATTCAGCTCAGGCAACATGTGTGTGTTTAACTCACAACACTGATGGAACTGCTTAGAGTTTGGAAAATAAAAACAGAAGAAGAAAGTACATATATTAAGGAAACAGTTACAGGATTAATTTCTACCACTTTTCAAATTTGAAGTTCCTTTTACAGTTTTAAGACATTTTCGGAGATACCACCTATCCAGATTTTTGTGAAGAAATAGACGATCAAGTAGCAAGGGAAACAAATGAAATTGAAGCTGTTTTCCAATGATACAAAGAAAGATCCCTCATCTGAAAGTTTCATGTTAGAATTTGTGCAAACTCATTGGGACCGTGCCTGTTCGAGGATACATATACAAGCAGTGCTAGACTCAAATTGTCCTGTCTCATATATGAGAGGATCTCACAATGCAATCATGTCTACTTTGTACCTCTTCAATTATCTTTTCTGAAAAGGACAAAACAATATTGCAGCAGGAAATAGGAGAGTCAGAAATAAGTAAAATAACCTCTGTTTCTGTTCAGTCTAATATCATACTAATTTGTAGGCTCTATGCAGCTGAGTTACTCTGACAGGTATTCTTTGTGACATAGTTCAGTTATATCAATAAGTCATGAAGCTAATGAATGGTTTTAAAGCTTGTTCTCTGTCAACTGATGATGACATTGTGAAATAATTCACCCACGGCTTATCAGTACAATCTGTTAGAGATGATAGGAGCCATTATCATTGGTGCCTAGCACATAACAGGGAATAATAAAAATATTGACAAACAGGACATAGTGAATCTTTTAATTCCTTGAGGAGGCAAAAACATCTTGCTTTTAGCCCCAGGTAATGCATAAAATAAATAACTTACAACAGCAAGTGGCATGTGGAAGGGAGACTTGATATGCGTATACCCCACTGACCTCCACAGCAGAAGAGTGGAAGAGAGCAGCTCAGACCAACAGCCAGCTGGGCTGGGATATGTGTTTGTGGGCTTGTCAGCATTTCAGAAATCTCACACAAATGACAGCAACACAGTTATGTTTGCAAACTAGTAACTGCTGTCCAAAAAGACCTGTGGACTGCACTTAATCAGGAATATGGGGGGGAAGTCCCTAGTCTATCTGCATATTAATCACTGGTGCTTATACTCTCTGACTAGAAGAGACATTACAGAATAATACTACATGTAGACTTCTGCTGATTCAAATAAAACTGTGGCATACATAGACAGCAAAAGGCACTACCACAAATGATTTATATACTCAGAAAATCAAGAGATGATTATATAGTTATCATTAAATTATTAACAACAAAGTGTGACATTGAATCCCATTATGTCAGAATTTTATAGGTTTCTAAACAATTGGTAAAAGCCTTTCAACAAGAAAAAAACCCTGTATTTCAAACTTAGTATACCTTTATAAAGCTAGTGCACTCCTGGAAACATTTGAAACCAAGTTAAATGCAAGAAGAAAGTAGAAGGAAGATCTGACTTTTGCATAAGCCATTGTTCTGTAGATAATACAAGTTAAAAATGGTCCCTCGTACTTAACAAAATGTAAGCATTAAAAATACATCTCCTCCTTCAGCAGCTGCACATGTACTTTTTCATTTGATCAGAGCATTTTAAATTGATCCAGAAGATGATGTGGGAGTAGACAGCTATAAAATTTAATACAGAACTCAATTACTATGAAACAAAACCCTTCAGTATTCATTTATTTCATAAGGGACCATAATAATGTTGTCTATAGCACAGTTTCAGTTGGGAGAGATTCTCTACACTAAAATAATCCCCCTCCCCCCCGTACAAAACCAATTAAGCAGAGCCTTAAAATAATTAATTGGCAGGAATCTTCCTAGGTTAGCAAGATCAAGCAGCAATATAAAAGAGTACCACCGATCTTTACCTGACTTAATCTGGCTCAACCTTAAAATAAGAGTTTGCCACAGAACACAGAGCATAAAAATATACCTAGAGTCTTCCACATTATTTTCCAAGTTTCTCCTAAGGTCCTATATATCTTCTTTTAATTACCAACATGTCCAAACCAAAAGCTACTACAAACTCTACTACGTCATTTCTGCCCTGTCTAAGCCTTAGACAGAAAATTTTCCAGTTGCTGAGACTGTATGCTGTCACTCTTCAGAAGGCAAGGGTATTCTCAGTAGGGTTAAAACAAGGCCTTCCTGCCACAAAATTTATACCCTGTCCCCGTTCTTGACTTGTCATTTATTTTCATGACTTCTATATACCTATAGTCCTCTGGTTATGCTCACTGCATAGTAAGGCTGCTTTGCATGAATTGAGACTTACATATGAAGGACTCTATTTTAAAATCCTCTTTGCCTCCAAACTGTTCTTAAAATAGTTGCTATTGCCTAGTCTTGTCAAAATGCATCACACCTGGGTTTTTTTTCCAAAATCTTCAAGAGAATTAAGGTATTCTTGAAGTATGGAAGTGGTGGAGGAGGGGACACATATTAGTTGAGAACAGCTTTCTTGGTGCATAAAGAAGTGGACCATTTACAATCAGAGTCTTCTCAGAAAGGCTTGATAGAACTATTCTTTAGATCCCATTGGGTCTTTGTATGTGTGATAAGATTATAACTTTTCTCAGAAAAGCTAGCTTCAAGTTCAAGTAGCTGCCTATGCCATTTCTCTGCAATATTACTTATTCAGATGCAATCAAATACCATGCAGAATAATATAAAATAGAAGAAGCCTTTTTTGAAATTCCTAAGAAAGCCTGGCTCATCCATTTTGCAGCTGCAATACGTGTGCAACAGTCTAATTATAGTAATCCTAATCTATGCAGACTATGTTATTAAATGTGACATATACTTTAATTGTTGACAGATGGCTTTGAACCCACATAAATATTCATAAGGTCACATGTACTTCTATAGCTAGCACACACACACAAAAATTTTCAGGTATATTAGTCTGTCTCTTTTGAATCCTTTTATATGCACATGCAAACTCAGGATTTCCATTATGATAATTATTTTACTGCTCAGGTTATCTGAAGACGTAAAAAGACTAATTTCCTTTAAAAATCAAATAAATAGTTAATAGATTGCAGTTAGTTTTGATTACTTTGGAAACTGGAGCACTTTTTCAGCAGTACATTGTATTGTGTTAGCCCATGTACTCATGTTTAGTAAATATTGCCATGTGTTGTTTATTCATGATCACTGATCACCTATATAGAAGATTACAATAAAAACCTTCAAACCTCCAAGAACAGTGCAGAAAAACAAGATCAGTCCAGCAACACTGTTCACTGACATGTGAATCTAGTGCCATTTTGTAGAACTTAGAACTTTAGGGACATAGGAATCCTCATTTAAATCACATATAGTGAAAAACTTGGCTGGCCCTGTGTGGAGCCAGGAGATGGACTTGATGATCCTTATGGGTCCCTTCCAACTCTGTTTTTTTGGTGTGTGTATTGTTATAAATTAGATATTTTATTTCTTTTAATTCTGTTCTCTTTTACCTGTGATGCTAATTGTGGAATGATCTCTCCCTGTCCTTATCTTGACTCCTAAGCCTCTCAATATATATTTTCTCCCCTGTCCATCTGAAAAGGGGAGTGATAAAGCGACTTTGGTGGGTATCTGACCTCCATCCAGTGTATAATCACCACATACATAAACATCCAAGCTCATATTTCCTCACTTGGATAGCTTAAAGAAAGGAAGATAAGGCATGAAAAAGATACTTTGCTGTTGTTCTTAATATTCCTTCCAGCGAGTTTGCTAGATAGAGTGTCATCAAAACAAATATAAGAATTATACACCTTTAGGTATTTAGCACCAATTCATTCAAACATTTCAAATATTCACAAAACATCTTGAAATATTAGGCTAGCTATACTTTCCAGCAATAAAAAAACCCCAATAAAAAACCCAAACTCAAACAAACCAAAGCTTGTTTATTACTGAAATGATATCATAAATATGTTTCTTGGTCTGTAGGCCAAGTTATAACTGTCCAGGTAAGGCGTTTAATGGGTATTTGTTTCAACCCTCTTTTTTCTTGCTGATTGTAAAATATTCTTGGCATATGCAGCCTGACAGATTTCTCCCTTACCTAACAAAAATTAGTTTGTACAAATTTGCTGTGAGGGTATGGCTTCCTTAAAAGGTAAACTTGTCACAATTAGTATAAAAGGGGAAAAAATACCTTTGTGTAGTAGGATTTCATTATCAACTTCCCCTTCTCTGCCCCAATTAATGAAACTGATCTCTTGTTGCTGTTAGAGAATGATAGGGTTCAAATGGAGGAGACAGGTCTAATCCATGTCTAGCTGTTCACATTCCTTGGGGAAACACAGGCAGAGTTCCAGAATTAGCACACTGCTGGAACAAATGTTAAAGATCTCAGGTTTTAGTTGTTCTAAAGGTCTCGTGTTTGCCCTTCCTGACTTTTACAATGGATCCTATACTTTCTTGGTCAGAGCTTCATGACTGTAGCTCTATCAGCTTTTGGAAGAAACATTCTGTAACCTTTACTTTTCACTTTTCTTTGTATTAATTCTAGCTGGAGTGCATCCTTTAGGTAGAACATCTATGGCAGATGTCACAAAGTAAGGTAGACTTAAGTCTGTGCTTGCAGGACAGACCACCTTCCCTTTGTTGCTCTAGGAATGTAGTCTTCTCCCAAACTGCATTACATTGGTCTCTAGAAAATGTGTGTGAGAGGATGCACTCGCAGGTTCTGCTACATGATTCCTAAGCATTCCAAGCAATCTCTTTAAGCATCTAAGTGCATTAAGACCATTTTGAAGATGTAATAATATACAAGAAAGTGTATTCTGCATTCTACTTCTGTGAACAGTGGCTATACACTTATTCTTCTATCTACAAATTGGACAATTTGTCTCACAGTTGGGTTCCTAACATTTACTATAGATTACTTCCTCTCCCTCCTACACGGGGATTTAACAGATGTAGCTTAAGGTAAATGTTTCATAAACTTCTGGTGTGCTCACATCGGTTCCTAAAAGCTTTGACTATCAATTATCTGTAAGTAGTTCCCTAAGTATATTTCATATGTTTGATGCTTAAATCATAAGTTAACAATAGAGCAAAATAAAGTGCAGTTATCAATGTATTAAGTAGTTAGTACTTTTTTACTTAATGGCATACGTACAATGAAAGTGTCATTAAATAACAGTTACCAATGTGATCAAACAAAGCCCTGGCTGGATTAAAATTTAGAGATTTAGGGACCATATTAGTCAAATGTACAAATTCACTTCACTATCCATGACTAAAAAACATATTTATTTTCTAATTCAAGAAAATTAAGAACAAAATAATTGCCAAGGGCTCCAGAGGCTTTTCATTTACATTTGCTGTCTAGTTAATTATAAAAGAATATATTGATATGTGAAGCTGAGTTTTTCAGCAGCAGCGTTCTACTCCTGTAGTTTTGTCAGTGTCCACAGTTCAGTTCAGGCATTGATCTATATTACTGCACATCTAAATTAATCTAATTAAGCAATTTGGCATTGTTTCTGCTTTGGAGAGTTCTTTGATTATGTAAACATGAAGAATTAATCTCTCTGGATCCTGACAAAGAAAGAATGATTACTCTATATAAACTCTGCAATGAGAAGGAGCCTGAACTTTTTATCAGCCATCCAACTAACATAATTCTTAATCATACCTCTTCTTCTTCCACCACTTACATAAATAACCAGACTATGTTGAACAAATAAATGAGGAATAAAGAATATCAATGTCTTAATAATTACATTAACATGTGATTTAGGAATTTTATTTTATAAAGCAATAGAAAGCCTAAAACACAGTACTTTTCCTTACTCAAAATAAGGTATTGAGAAAAAAACCCCAAATCACTCCTAGATGTTTATAAATGTACCACTAGCATAGCATGCTTTCAAAATTAGGGACATGCAAAGAAAATATATTTCACAGGGCAGATCTGACAAAATACTATGATTTTTTTTTTCCTCTGGGCATTTATTCCATTTTTACTTACATAATATCTTTCATATTGAAATAATTACACATGATAAATATTAAATATAAAGCAAATATGTAAAAATGGTCAAAGTAACTTTAAAAAAAAATAATTCAAAGCGTATTATCACCACACTACAAATTCTAATGCATGCTGACAACACTGTATAAACTGTCACAACTCTGAAAGACACTGCTTTTAAACAAAGACTCTAATGCTGGTAGCTGCTACCAAGATGCAGGGAAAGTGTACTTCATGGTGTATCCCCCAGTCCTGGTGGACTGACTGTCCCCTGTCCAGTAGAAGCAAAAAAAGGAACAGTAAGGTTACATCTATGCTGTTATTCATCCACAGCATGCATCTTTAGTCGCCCAGGAGACAACCTTGGGCATTAGAATGCAATTGTCTGTATATCGTAATTTCTGGTATGGTTTTGGCTCATGACAATCACCAAGCATCCTCTTTGGAAAGCACCCTGGTTTTCAGCTAGGACAGGTTTAATTTTCACAAGAAACTGGGATGGGAAACCACCAGGATATCTGACGCAAACTAGTCAAATGAGATATTTGAGACCATGATGTTGTGCTTGTGATATAAAGGGGGCTGAGATAGGAGAAGGAGTGACTGATGGGAGAGGGGATGGAATGGGAATTGGTTGGGTTAGCAAACTGCATTGTGTATCACTCACTCTTTATCTTCTAGTATAAATAATGTTATCATTTTTCCCCTTCTTTTGCTGTCCTACTAAACTGTCCTTATCCCAACCCACAAGGTTTACCTTTTTATTCTGTTTCCCCTCCCCATTCCACCTGGGGGTCTGGGAGTGAGCCAGTGGCTGCACAGTGCTCAGCTGCCAACTGGGGCTAAACAGAATCACAGAAGGGTAGGGGTTGGAAGGGACCTCTGGAGATCACCTAGTTCAACCCCCTTGCTAAAGCGGGATCACCTGGAGCAGGTTGAATGGGATCACATCCAAATAGGTCTTGAATCCCTCCAGAGAAGGAGACTACTTCCTAAACATTTTTCAGTCTACATCTCCAGCTTTTAATTGGCTAGATGGTCACACACAAAGAGTTGCAGTCAACAGCACAACAACCAAGTGGAGATCAGTGATGAGTGGTGTCCCTCAGGTGTCAGTATTGAGATCAGCGCTGTTTAACATCTTTGTCAGCAACATGGAGAGTGGGATTGAAGGCACCCTCAGCAAGTTTGCCCACTACACCAAAGTGTGTGGTGCATTTGACACACTCAAAGGAAAGGATGCCATCCAGAGAGACCTTGACAGGCTTGAAAGGTGGCCCCAGAAAAACTGCATGAAATTCAACAAGGCCAAGCGCAAGGTCCTGTACATGGGTCAGTACAATCCAAAGCACTGATACAGGCCGGGCATAGAACGGATTGAGAACAGCCCTGAGGAGAAGGACTTGGAGGTGTTGGTTAATGAAAACCTCAACAAGACCTAGCAACATGCACTTGCTACCCAGAAAGCCAATTGTATCCTGAGCTACATCAAAAGAAGCATGACCAGCAGGTTGAGGGAGGTGATTTAATTTCCTCTGCTCTCATGAGATCCCACCTGGAGTATTGTGTTTAATTCTGGGGTCCCCAACATAAAAAGGACATGGAATTGTTAGAGTGAGTCCAGGGGAGGGACACAAAGATGATCAGAGGACTGTAGCACCTTTCCTATGAAGACATACTGAGACAGTTTGGCTTGTTCATCCTGGAGAACACTCCGAGATGTTATAGAAGCCTTCCAGTACCTAAAGGGGGCCTACATGAAAGTGGGAGAGGGATTGTTTACAAGACATGGAGTGATAGCGCAAGAGGGAATGGCTTTAAGCTAAAAGATACTAGATTTAGATTGGATGTAAGGAAGAAATTCTTTACTGTGAGGGTGGTGATGCCCTGGCACAGGTTGCCCAGAGAAGCTGTGGCTGCCTGCTCCCTGGCAGCGTTCAGGGCCACATTGGATGGGGCTGTGGGTGGCCTTGTCTAGAGGAGGGTGTCCCTGCTAGTGGAACTAGATGATCTTTGAGGTCCCTTCCAACCAAAACCGTTCTATGATTCGATGAATATTAATGCAAGACCTCTTTAATATGCCCATGAGCTTCTTTCAGTTCAAGTGTACCAATACAGTAAAAATGGGCAACATTAAGTTACATTTTCCTCAGGTAGAGGTAATGTCAGCTCATTTCCTCATAAATAAAAAAAAAACAGCTTCTTGAAGTTTATCCTTATTATCACAGACACAATAATAGAGAAAAAAAATGCAAACAACAAACTGTGAGCAATTATCATATTCACATCAGCAGTGATAATACCTGAATGTTTTAGATTTGTATCCCCATTACAAACATTATAGCAGTAGCAAGACCATGAGTTGCAGCAAATGAAGAGATTGCATCTGTTTCTCTTAAATGGTAACTGCTGCTGTAATTAAGGCCTCCATCTCAAAACAGTTGCAATATGCTGAATTGAGACAAATCACACACTAAGTATTAGCAGATTTGTGGTAAGTGTATATGTGAATGATTTTAGCTGATACAGTATTACTTGAATTAGGATAGCTTTCTATCACTAAAGGTTACACTACATATTATGCCTTGTCAAGGACTGAGAATGTGTATGGTGATAATCACTGCATACAGTAAGTGGTTCAGTTAGCACATAGCAATTCGATCCTGTATCTGAGCCTTAAATATTCAACTTTTATTATAGTTGCTGCTTTATAGCTGCACCTACATTAGCAAGTTCTATGAATCAATAGGCACAGACCTAAACAGCAAAGCAGTTGATGCTGATGACCTGCTACTCACTCCTCATACATTTACTTTTCTACTTTTGAGAAACTCTGGTGTAGTCCCTTGGACTGGAATCTCCTTCATTACTGCATTATATTAGATTTGTTCCAGGAGCGCATCTTCCAGTTAAATTTCATCTAATGGGTGGGTATGTTCTGAGACTCCTCCATATGTTCTGTGATAACAACTAAGTGGATTGACACCTGATAGAAATTTAAACACAAATAAAGATGCATTTTTAAAAGCCTTAAAATAGGACTGAGTGTATACCCATTTGTAACAACAACACAAGTAGAAATGAAATAGATACAACAAATATCTTTTATCTGTATATTACAGAAGCCATTCATGTTGGTAGAGGGTGGTTTTGTAATACTAACTGGGAGAGGAGGACAGCAAGAAAGCAAAGGATATGATATGATAATGCAGTTACACAAATCTTTCCTGTCTCCCAAAACCAAGTACAATTTGGAAAGAATGTCTATTTGTTTTACAATGTTTTACCATATTTTACTCTCCAATTTGTCGTAGGATACAAATGGTAAAATATGCAAAAAAATCATTCATTTGTGGTGGTTTCAAATACTTGGTTCCAACAGAGTAATCAGAAATGTGGCAAAGAGTGTAGCGAGCAGTAGCCCACCAGATTTTGAGATACAAATTATTCCAGAACAATAAAAAACATCTGCTTTCACACAACTGCTGCTTCTATTATTTACTTGAGTCACTGTCTTGTTTTTTTTCCTAGGCCATTTTTCTCTGATTCACAACTTGCAAGTAGCGTAAGTCAGGAATATCGAAATGAAGGCCAAATAGTATAGCAAACATATTTTCTATCAAGAGACCTCAGAGCAATAGATGATCCAGGAGAACATAATTCACCTATGTAGTTTAGGCACTGGGGCCTCATTTAATGTTTTTAATTATTCTGTTTAGCTATTACAGTTTTAAGTGTTTTGTGGTAATCAGCAGAAACTAATTAGACATAAAAGTATAAGACATTCATTTTCAAACACTTTATCTTAATTACATTGTAAATGCTGATATTAACAGATTACACAGCAGTTTGTTTGGTTGCTTCATTAAATGATTGCTAGTGAGTGCTCCAGAAGCAGTGATAAATGCACATTAATGCCCTCAGTCTGCAGTGGATATGGACATTTGAGGGAAAGACACAAAAATTATGTACATTTCCTTTCAAGCACAAGAGATAGAGAAAGGATCATTACTTACATCCCCAAAGATGCACAGTGGCATCAGAGCTACCTTTCATCAGTAAGGACAACAAAATGTTCCCAGACATTAACGGATTAACAGCAAGAGGTCTAGCATATTAACACTGACTTGTTAATCGTCATATTTCAGAACGAAATGGAATAAAACTTCAAGCAAACAGGAAAAAAAATATAAATAGCAGGCAAATACGTCAGTGGAATCATTCTTTCAATGCATACAGTATTAATTCAAGGGCAAATGCAGCCCAAAACCTAAGAAAACATAAATTTTCATTTTATTCAGTTATTTCTAGGTAATTATCTAGCTTTAAAATACCATCAGTTTGCTTTCGTAATATCTCTGTGGCAAATTGTTATCACGCTCTTCAGACTTTTCTCCCTGCAACATGATTTTAAAAATTAAGCCAAACATATCAGTGTGACATGCTATTTGAAGAAAACATACAGAGAAACTTGGCTTAACCCTTGCAAATACTCCTTTGGGATCCTGTGTTTATTCCAGGAGTCTGATTTAACAAGAGAATAAACTCTTGGCAAACAAAACAGAAGACAAAACAGCTGGCTATATTCCTGCCAGGCAGTTTCATTGTTCATAAACCCCCAAAACCCAAATTAAATACATTAACATAAAAAAATTAGTTTTAACCAAAAATCTTTAACTTGACATGTGAACATTATCGTGCAATCTCACTTCTCCTGAAACAGACCCATGCTTACTTGAAAGTCTTTCTCCAAAACAATGAACACGCTGAGAGATTCGACAAAAACAGTCAGTAGAGGACTAATTTTACTCTTTCAGGAATTCATAGGAAACCATTAAAGACTGCAGCAAAATTCAAAGCCACTTTATTTTCTCTGCTTTGAATGCAGAGCTTGAAAGTGAATTATCACATTTTTGTATGAGACAAAAGTAGAAAGTATACACAGTGACATGTATAGAATTCTATGATAAGTTACTGTCTGATCACTGATACTAAGCAATTATGCTATTTATCATTCTAAATATAAAAGAAAACTCACCACATAGTGATGACACTGAAGTTTAGCTGTATCAATAGTCTATTAATATAAATATAAATATCTATTA
>VZTU01003368.1:0-19348 GCA_013400835.1 Zapornia atra | reverse complement strand
ATCACCCACGACTGCCCCCACAACATCAGAAACTACTGCTTTCACAATAGAATCAAGTACCTATGTTACATCAAGCAGAACAACCCCTTGTTTTTGTCACGTCTTTGATAACTTTTTTTCTCCTGGTAAGTGTCTTATTCAATAGTTATAAAAATTTTCCCAAGTAATTTAATGTCAGTGCTGCGCTTCAAGATAATTACTCAAAATCACCTACAAGGTAGAACTGTTTATACATTAATAAACACGAAATTGTCACAATATTTTCTTCAATTTTTTTCCAGTATGTATTTTCATTGGTCTTTTAATTTCTCCTCCAACTTTCCTCTACAGGGGAAGTGGTATACAACAGAACAGATAAAGCTGGCTGTAATTTTTATGCGCTCTGCAGTAGGGAATGTGAAATCGACCCATTCCAGGGACCATGTCCTTCAACAACTCCTTTCACTTCCATCGCCTCAGAAACTACAACACAAGTCGCCTCATCCACCAAACCTGTAGTTTCTTCTGTCTCACCAACCACAGCAACATCCCTCACAACTTCAGTAGAAAGAAACTGTACTGATGTCAACCCTCCACGAAAGGTGGTTCCCCTCATTATTTTCTAATATATCACCATTGCAAAAGCAGCCCAGTTTCTGTTCTGTAACAACCAATTCAAATCAACTTACCTGTATATATAAAGTTGGTTGCGTTACAAATGACCTGAAAGCACACAGTTCTGGCATTATCACGCTTTTATGTAATCTGGAGATGGAAAAGCTCACCAGTACCATGGCAGAGACTTGTTTTTTGAGGTTTTTTTCTTTTCATAAAAAGCATTTAAATGTGATATAAATAAGTAGACCGCGATAAAAGTATTAAAAAGAAGAAAATTCTGTGGCTGTTCTCAGCTTGCCTGCTCTTAAGGCTTGAGATCATATGCTAAGAAAACTCTAATCTGAGCTCCTTATCAATTTTGAGAGTCTTATCTCAAGTTCAAGCAGAACAACTACAGTGAGAGAACATTTAAGAATAAATAATTTGTATATTTTCAGTCTGGAGAGAACTGGATAACTGGATGCCAGAAGTGTGTCTGTGACCCCCTCACAGCTACTGTACAGTGCCAGCCACTCCTATGCGAAACAGTTCAGACACCAATTTGTGATGTAGGATATGTTTCCATGCCTGTATTACCACTGGAAGATCCATGTTGCCCTACATTTGAATGCCGTAAGTATTAAAAATAAATATAAAAATACCAGGCTACATACTCTGTTATATTAAATTTGCATTTCTGTTAATATTTAAGCAAGTTCTTTGTGTATAAGAATAACAGCAACATCTTCCTTAAAGTATTCTGGTTCAGTGAACACCCACCAAAAGTTTATTTAGAAAAAGAAAATGTTATTTTCAGTGAAGTTTGCTAAGGTAATTGGAATGGGTAGGAGAGCAGGATAATACTTTGAACCTTGAAGTCGTCTATGTAGGTCAACTATCTCTGTATCTGTAATCATAAAGATTATGTATGCATTTTACTTAATGTTATTAATGTAACATTTGAGCATGTTAATGTTAGCGTAAGTGTAGCTAAACTAAGATGCATAAACATAAGAATAAGCTAGCAGAAAGCTTAACAGTTAACTACAAAAGCAAGTAACACAAAGAAATAATACAAAATTAATTGTAAGCAGTAACTGAATTGCCCATGTATGAAACATAATTATACTTACACTGTTGTTGAATGCCCATGAAAATTTAAAAATCCAACAGCTATATGTTTGTGCATATAGATAATTTAAAAAATACGTATATTTTAATACACATACACAAAGAATGAAAAGGTAGGCATAAATTAAGCACAAAGCAGGAAGGTCAAAACAAAGGAAGAGCCAAATTTGAAGTAATTCTGAGAAAGACATGAATGGGGTCTGTCGTGTTGTCATATTAACACAGTAAGGATACCTTTATTCCATTCAATCTTCCATCCAAGCCACGCTCTGAGAGGTCATAAGAATCAATGATAAAGGCATCTCTGCAGGTCACTGAGCTTCTAGGCTTCAAAGAGGAAACAACTAATCTAATTTGAAGTGAACTTGATACTGAAAGGGCAAAAAGGGGATTTTTTTCATGCGTAACTCAAGTCTGAAGCCATTTGTCCTCAACTCTTCTAATTTCAAAGATGAAACTTTACTTAAACATCCAGTTATACAAAATATGACATCTAAGCATATGGCACAGATTGAATTCAAGTTTTCCATAATCTCTCACTTACTAATAAAATAACATCTTGACTTCTCAGGAAGTCTCATAATTTGAATTTACACCGGAATTATTTTTTATATTGTTTTTCAGAACGAATACCTGACACCTGCGTGATTAATGGTACAATTTACACGGTGAGAAAGTTATAGTGGCATATTGCCACTTTTTTTCTAATTTCAAAACCAGAATTGTCACTGAGGAGTTCCTCAACATGTAGCATAAACCAGGAGCATATAATTTTTAACAATGTACTTTCTTTTTAATCTCCCTCCCGCTTCTGGAATTAATTTTCCAAATGAGATGATGAATAGCTCATACTCAACCACTATTTGAAATAAGCCCAGAGATCTTTCAAAAATAAAGCTAGGATTTTTGCTAAATCTTTTGCTAAAATTGGTAATTAGGTCATTTAGACAAAATTTAAACTAAAATTTAACACTAAGACCCATGTATAAATGTATCTGTTTACATATATGCATATGTATAAAATTATTTGAATCTCCATTTGTAAATTATAATTGTTTTTATAACCATTGAACATGACATACAGGGGAAAAAACATTAAATGGAGCACTGAAAAGGTGATAAAACAATGGGGTAGTAAAAACCAGTGTTATGTGCATTTTTTTTATTTACTTTTCTCTTTTAGATTGCTTAATTTAGTTTCCTCCTAACGTGTACTGTCTTTCAACCTAAATAATTTTACATTCAAAGAGAGCTGAACAATTCCATTGCACTTGCATTTCAACAACCTTAATAGTTATCAGTAATGCTTTCAACTCTGCCTACAATTCATATAGAAACCATTGCTATTTGAGTTTAATTTTATTTTCTGTCTTCCAGGTTGGAACGTCAGTGGTAATCAATTCATGTACGAAATGTACCTGCAGTTCTGAGAAAGATCCAGAGACTACAGAAAATATTGTGCTATGTGAAACAGTTCAATGTGAAACATCTTGCCCACTGGTGAGTTCAGATTCTGTAGGCTGCTCAGTCAGCGCTCAATTACAGGAAGACTAGAAGTTTCCTTCACCAACTCAATATACTTTCTCTTTCATCTCCTTGTGAGCAGGGTCATCAATATATGACTGAGGATGGAGAGTGCTGTGGGAAGTGTATTGAAGTAGCTTGCCAAATAAAATTAAGTAACAACACTGTTCACGTGCTCAATGTAAGTATTCCTCTCATTTTCAAATCTCTCTATTAGCCAGGACAGGTTAGAAAAGCTGGGTCAATCATGTGCCTTACTACTAAAACTCTAATTAAACACTGAAATTCCTTTAGAAACACACCAGTTTTCTGAATTGAACACTTACTTGGAATAACAAACACTTGATGTATGGTTAAGTAAGCAATGGTTTCTAATTCATGTTCTTGAGTCTTTAGATCCAGATAGCCAAAGTTCGTAAAACTTAGCTTTTGCCACTTGATAGAATTTCAGAAGCCTCTGAGAATCCTTGAGGTGTGCATGAACTTAATCAGCTTGTATATTTTTGAAGTAATTATACTATACCTGATCACAGTGAAAAAACAATACCTTTTCCTTTCTTATAAAATTTAGGTTGATGAGATCCTGCCACTAGATCAGTGCAGCCATTACAAATGTGAAAAAATTGAAGATCAATTTGTTGCAGTCCAAACTAAAAGAGTATGTCCTGACTATGACCCAGGAGAGTGTGATCCTGTAAGTTGTAATCAATTCTTCACCAAATAAATGAGGTTTAAAAGAATGGGAGGCGGGGGCATAGGGGGAAGCAAGGAAGAATAGGACAAATAATTTTCACTAAAGTTATGAGAATGTCAAGAATTAAATTAATCTTCCTGTAATATCAGTACGAAGAAAACCTCAGTATTTTTACAGGAGGCTACAAGGATTCAAGACTTCTAAAGGTGGGGACTGTAAGTCATCCACGATTTCATTCAATGTTCAGCAGAGGAGCCTCTGCCCGATACCAGTAATGCTAACTCATATTCATACTCATGATTCTCATCTGTGCATTAATACAAATCTCCTCCTTTACTTTTGCAAAGGATGAAGCGGAGACCACTCCTGATGGCTGCTGTAAAATATGTAAACGTAAGTAATGCTGTGTTCATGCTTTCTGCTTGAACACCACTGTGTTTGAGTCAATGGAAGGATTCTTACCTCCCTCAGTTTTCACTGGGGAAATAATTCTCTGATAATTCTGTTTTCACTGGGGAGATAATGCACAGATAATTCTATTTATCGAGACCTGTGATTCACTACATATCTAAAACGAAAAAGCTAATTTATTTTCCTAGTACTGAATACCACAACTCAAACCACCAATCCTCAAGCCTCTGCATTATCTTCCAAAGACACTGTACAGCTGAGATCAAAGAATAACCTGAAAACTCCAGATACATTACACAGTACCTGCCCCTCCCCACTGCCACATGCTGCAGAGTCTCAGTACTCAGACATTCATGCAATTTGAAATTGTTTTAGCATTCATTTAGTTATGAACTAGAGGTGTGAAGTAAACATTTTTTCCCTCCTCTTTTTATAAAGCTACAAACTGCAAACCTTACAGCAAGAAAACTGTGATCCGCCATGGTGACTGTGAATCTTCTGAAGCTGTTGAGCTGGCATATTGTGAAGGAACTTGTCCTGGCTCCTCCGTGTAAGTTCCAAAAACTTAATTTAGAATCTCTATGGCTGCTTTTATACTACTAGTCGCTCAAGCTAATCAATCACCCAAGGGTACTGAGGGAGCTGACGGAAATGCTCATCAAGCCACTTTCCATCACTTACCAGAAGTTCTGGCCTATCAAGGAAATCCCAGTTGACTACAGGTTAGCAACTATGATGCCCATCCATAAGAAGGGCCAGAAGGAGAACGCAGGGAACTACAGGCTTATCAGTCTGGCCTCAGTGCCAGGGATGGTTATGAAGAAGATTATCTTGAGTGCCATCAGATGGCATGTAGGGGACAATGAGGTGATCAGGCCAAGTTAGAATCAGTTTGTGAAAGGCAGTTCTTCTTTGACCAACCCCATTTCCTCCTACAATGAGGTGAATTGCTTAGCTGATGAGGGACAGTGGAAATTTTTTACCTGGGCTTTAGTAAAGCCTGTTCAATGCAACTCACCACAGTATTCTTCTGGAGTAACTGGTTGCTAATGGCTTTGACAGTCATCTTCTTTGCTGGGTGTATGGCTGGGCCCAAAGAGTTGTCATGGATGGAGTTACATCCAGTTGGCAGCTGGTCACAAGTAGTGCTCCCCAGGGACCAGTGCTGGCTGATTAGAAGGGCGTCCGGGCTTGTATCAGAAATAGTGTGGCCTGCAGGATGAGGGAAATGATTGTCCCCTCCTATTCAGCACTGATGAGACCTCACCTCAAATATTATGTTTGATTTTGGGTCGCTGCCTACAACTACCCAAAAGGAGGTTGCAGCAAGGTGGGTGTCAGTGTTTTTTCTCAAGTAACAAGCAACAGGAGGAAAGGAAACAACCTCAAGTTGTGCCAGTGGGGAGTTAGATTAGGTATTAGGAAAAATTTCTTCACCAGAAGGGTTTTCAGTCACTGAAAGAGGCTACCCAGGGAAGTGTTTGAGACATCATCCCTGGAGGTATTTATAAGCCGTGTTGAAGTGCTTAGGGACATAATTTAGGGGTTAGACTTGGAAGTGTTAGCAGTTGGGCTCGATGATCTTAAGAGTCTTTTCCAATCTACATGGTTCTGTGATCACAGAAGAGCAAAGTTGATGGGTTTGTATGATGCTGTTGAGCTGAATCTATGGAAGTAAGCACAGTTTTACCCTTGAAGAAAATACACCCACCCAAAAACCCAACCCCCCAACAAACTCCAAAACAGAAGTTACTGGGGGGAAGGAAATGTGTGGTAGTGGCCATGTCTGTGTGTCACTTTTTAATGAGATGTATTTTATTTTCCTGGTGCAACACAGGTATTCTCTTGAAGCAAACCAGATGGAAAACGAGTGTAGTTGCTGCCGGGATTTCAACAGCCAAACAAGAGCAGTGACCCTGACTTGCCAGAATGGAACAAGCATAAACTATAACTACATTTACGTGGAACAATGCCAGTGTATGAATGCATGTGCTTCGAAAACCCCTGCATCATACGACTCCCAACAGAAGCAAGCTCTAGCATCTAGTTCCCAAGGGCAAATCAGCAGAAGAAAACGATGATCATTGGAAAAAGAAAGCAGAGACCCTAGGGAAGTCAGAATCACGTTTTCCCCAGAATAACTTGTGCTCCTTCTGCAACAGATCTTATATAAGTTTCTCTTACCATCTTTTCTCACTTCTTACTTGTAAAAAAAAAATAAAAATAGAGTCAAACAATTAAATCTTGTATTTTGTTGGGTTTTTTTGAAGTGATACAATACTCAAAGGTAAAAATAGCTAAGATACCTTTGTGTAAATTATGGAAATATTTACATTTCCATTCGATCACAAACCTGTTATTTTTGGAAGAAAAGGCTTAAGAAGGTTTCTTAAACACAATGCCAGAAAACATAGCTACATTGCACTTACCTCTTGTGCCTAGAAAAAGCTTTATTGCATATAATTTTTTATGTAGGTAATAATCCCAACAGACATCACAATGACAAGACTTTTTTTGTCCATTTTGTTTCTTATTTGATCAATAAAACTTTCAGCATTTTTCCATTTCGATGACTTGAATACCCATCTTCGTTGCCTAAATGGCAGACTAATGGCATCAGGGAGTTTTATAACTCAGATGAGTATATTCTTTAGCAGCCTTTGGGAATGACAACACTTTGAAAACCCTTTTCCTGGATGACGTTTAATTCCCTCAACCAAGTCTAAGAAGCTCTGCTCAGTGGCATAAACAGTATAGAGATAAAAATTATACAGCGCACCCCTCCCCCCCATTTGCTCACTGTATTCTAATTACCAAGGTGGTCTAAAAGTCAATGAAAACTATAATTACTTGAAGAATATTTAAGATTAAGTCAATTAACTTAGTAAAAATCAGAAAATTCTACTGCCCATAATATTAACAATATTCACAAATAAGTTCAGGATGGTTTTAAACTATTTTTCCTGTGTTATCAAAGAGATTTTGAATGGATTTAACTAGCAAGAAATTTGGCTGCCTTTTCCCACAGCAAATCATCATGTTTACCTGAACTGTTGGGAGCATTTACTTTATCAGTAGCTGTTATAATACAAAGCCTGAAATCTGCCCTGAAGGCTTGGCTGAAAAATAAGGGAGGAACTGTTTGATCAAATAATGGCACATTTTATACATGCTTATTTAGAAGTGAAATTCAATCCCTGAATGAAATCAGTAGATTCCTATCTATGGGTCTTCATAGATATGACCTGATCTTGTATTGGAATTAACCAGTGAAGTAGGAAGGTCTGTAAGCTTTGTGTTCTACTGCTGAACTTCATTCATCTCTGGGCTAGCCACAGTTTGCCTGTCTCACAGCAGGAATGCAGGCTCCTGGCATGGTTACTGGCTGTGATAGAGTAGGCAGCTGGACCACTCCCTGCACCTTCTCTGACCCAGTAATAAGCCACTTGTAATTGGGAATTCACCTGGGAGCCAGATCAGCTGCTCACCACCAGTTTTACAATTTCACCACCGCATCCTCAACCCTGAACAGCAGGTATTGCTATGAGGAGACATCCAAGCCTCAACAAAGTGACAGTCAAACAGTTTGACAGCTTCAGCACAGCTTCCCAGGTTTCTGGCTTCCAGGGGGTTTAGCACATTGGCCATAGCACCAAGAGAAGAAAGCGAGCCTGATGGGATCCAGAACTGTACAGCAGCAAGAAACCAATACCTAGAACTGAACCACAGTAGAAAACCAGCACTGCTGTCTGTAGGAGGGCTTCCTAAGTGAGAGGCATTCATGTATGGCAGCCATGTTAGGCCTGGCATTATAATGCAGAGCTACCAATATGAATCCAAGCTTGACAAATTGATGCCTGCAGACCTGGTAGGCCAGGATTCAGGGTGCAAAAATCCAGTGACACTTATATAGCATATAACAAACAAAGATCTGTAAACACTTCTAAAGTTGGCTTTGAGCTGTCTGAAGCCAACTAAATCTGTGTGCTTCCCCGCGTTTCCTCCCTGTCCCTATATTCTGAGTATGTATGCTCACCAGTTACAAAGCTGCCCTGACATTTTCTGGCCTGCAGGTTTTCCTCAACTGCTTTAAACACTTCACTAACTCATTACCAGTACATTCTACTTGCAATAATGTCCTCTAACGGTCATTATTAACTTATCTAAAGAAAACCAAACCAGGAGCTATTACTGTAATTCCAGTGGAAGAATTAAATCTTGAAGAATGTGTTCATCCATCAGAGACTGATTATATTAGCATAGAAACTTTTTAAATTCTCAAATTATGGAAGATGTAGAGGCTATTTCTCAAAGATGAACACCACATTATTTCCAGCTGGTCAGCTGTGAATGAGTTAAATTTAAAAAGGCCATTGCAATCCTTGCTGATCAAGTACTGCATTCACAGGGAAAAAAATCAGCACCATAATTAAACATTTGGAAAATATAATCTTGATACTTTTCTTGAGATTTAGTTTGTTTTGCGTTTTATCTTTGAAAACCAGCCCACTGCAAAATGTTAGAAACCACCATTTTAAATTTTTCTTTTTTTTTTTTTTTTTAAAAGATAAGTATTTTTGTAACTTTTTTTTCCTCAAACCTACACACAGAAGAAAATCCAGGGTATTTGCATTTTAGCATAAACAGGATTCAGGAGGAGACAAGTATGTAGATTTATCATTTCTCTTTGGAGCAAACATCGTACTACAATAACAAGTCCAAGAAACCTCTAGTAAGGAGAGAAATTAGCTAAATAGGAAATCATAAGACATACATTTGATACACAAGAAGTTGCCACTTACGTTAAATTATATCTAGATATTGCATAGTACATCAAGCTCCTTCGAACTCACCATTATAAAATGCATGCATACCCTAATTTTATAGTTAAACTTCCAAATATATTAAATGTATAGTCAGAGCAGCAAAATAGTCCCAGTTATGCAATTACAGGTTAGCAGAAAATACTCAGAACAATAAAAAGTGTCTAAAATAAAATGAATCCTAAGCTTTTTCATTTCCATGAGGCATCAAATTAACAAGAAACTGATGATTTTTCACCCTCTGATACTTACCATAATCAAAAAACCTGATGCTTCACTAAAAATTACCATAGAAAAGCATTTACCTACACCAGGGAACGGAACACTCATTTTTCTGTTCCACTAACTAGCCAATTACAGGGACTACTGCATTAGGGGATGTTATGTAGCAATATGTACATCCATGGGAAAACTACCCAGGTTAGTGCATTTTATTGATGTGCTGACATAATGCTTTAAACAAACATGTCACCTTATACCGAGAAAATTAAACAACTCATTGAAAAAACATGTCCCATTGTAAATAAAGCCACTTACCGGTTTTATTTGATGATCTAAACTGGACTTGTGGACCTTCAGGTTCCTTACAAACCAGGTCTTTTCCTTACGTGGGCCCTTCTTCATTCTCCCAATCCCTGCCTTTGCCTTCTGTGTCCAGGGCAGTGTGACTAGGGCCTTTGCTGGTGAAAACTGAGGCAAAAAAGATTTAAGTACCTCAGCCTTCTCCATATCCTGGGTAACCAGGTCTCCTGTTTTGTTCTGGAGGCTCCCACATTTTCCCTCATCTTCCTGTTATTGCTGACATACCAATAGAAACTTTTCATGTTGTCGTTGATATCCCTGGCTAGATTAATTCTGTCAGGGCTTTAGCTTTCCTAACCAGATCCCTTGGCTGCTTGGACAGCTTCTCTGTATTCCTGCCAAGCTACCTGCCCTTGCTTCCACCCTCTGTAAGCTTTGTTTTTGTGTTTGAGTTTTCCCAGGAGCTCCTTGTTCATCCATGCTGGCCTCTGGGTGTTAATGCTTGAATAATTGCTCTTTGTTGTGATGCATTGCTCTTGAGCTTGGAGGAGGTGATGCTTGATTATTGGCCAGCAATCTCGGGCACCCATTCCCTCCATGGTTTTGTCCCATGGTACTCTACAAAGATCCCTGAAGGGGTTGAATTCTGCTCTCCTGAAATCCAGAGTAGCAAGCTAGCTGTGTGCCCTCCTCACTGGCCTGAGGATCTTGAACTCTACTCTTGGATTTGGCAGTGTTACTGGTTAGACTTTATGATCTTAAGGGTCTTTTCCATTCTACCTGCTTCTATGATTCTATGAAGTTGTAGACTGGGATTAGGTCACCTCTCAGCCTTCTTCAAGCTGAAGAAGTAAAGTGAGCTCAGCCATCCCTCCTACATGCTGCTCTAGACCTTTCTCCATGTTTGTTGCCCTCCTCTGGACACACTCTAACACTCTGATGTCTGAGGCACCAAAAACTGCAGACAGTACTTGAGGTAGGGTTGCAAAACAGTGCAGCATAGAGCAGGAGAGTCACCTCCCTGAACTGGCTTGCTACACTGTGCTTGATGCCCCCAACATAGCTTGGGCCTCTCAATATAAGGACATGGACCTGTTGGACTGAGTCCAGAAGCGGGCCACAAATTTGAGTAGGGGGCTGGAGCACCTCTGCTGTGAAGACAGGCTGAGAGTGATTGTTCAGCCTGGAGAAGAGAAAGCTCTGGGACACCTTACTGCAGCCTTACAGTATCTCAAGGGAATCTAGAAGCAAGCTAGACAGGACCTCTTGACATGGGCATGTAGTGATAGGACAAGAGGTAACGGCTTTATACTGAAGTAGGCTAGATTTATGTAAGATTAGGAATATATTCTTCACTATGGGGGTGGTGAAACACCAGAACAGGTTGCCCAGCGAAGTTGTGGATACCCCCTTTCTGGAAGAGTTCCTCTCAACTATAATTTGTTGAAAAAATTGACTCCTGATAAAAAACTCGCTATGAACTAGACATAAAAGCTAAAATTATTAGCTTGATAACAGGATTAATACTACAGACTAGCAGTTAATAATCACTGAGCATAGCAATGCTGTTAAATGAGAAAGAATACCTCAAAAATCTCTTCTTAGTTCTTTGACTGCAAAGCTACTATGTAAACTAAATCTTTCCAATTCATTACATATATATTAGCAGATAAAGCCAGCTCTTATTGTAGCTAAAAGAGCAGTAAGGCCAATTTCCTAACTCTTCTCTTGGACGCCACTGATGGAGAGAGTTCTCAATCCCTTCACACTACAAAGCATTTTCTCCACATGCACAATATTCTTTTCCTTCTTCCCTTGCCCTTCAAAGTTGCCCTTCAAACAGCACATCACTTCTGCCTCATTCTCTGTCTTCTAGACCTGTAAGACTGAGAAAGTAACACCCAGAAGAATTAAAAATAGGCATCTACCTAGAGATGAATGCTTAAAATACTTCTGAGCATTTATTTCCTAGTCCCACGAGATGATCACATTAAGAACCAGTGTAACTTATAAACTAATGCACAAGGCTGAACAAAAGACAGTAACCGATACTTCAATTCTAGACCAGTGTACAGACAAAGGTTCAAACCATGGTGCTCTCCAACAGACACATAATGCATTTTCATTTAGATGATACATTTATTAAATTAGAATGAAAAAGTTAAGAGTGCAAGAAACACATTTGGACACTGGACCTCAATACAGAGAAACAATGTCTTCGGAATTATTACAGCAAGAAACATCTTCTGTATAGTATTACATATCAACCAAACAAGCAATAACATTTGTAAGGGAAAAAACCCAACACTCAGTACCATCAGATGCAAAGAGCAGTAGAGAAAAAGTAGCAAGGATCTAGCTAGACAAAAAATGTTCCTACCTTTAGCAAGTTTAGGCTCTTGGCAGGACTCAAACTAGTACTAAGAGCACTAACTTTTCGCAGATGCCAGTCATACACAGCTGGCTTTGGCTCCAAGCTGTTTGAAGCTGTTAAGCAGAAGAGCAGCATCAAACACAGTATTATCCCATTAGCATTTTGTTAAAAGCTAAAATTATGAATGACAATTTATTTGTTTTAAATAAAGAAATAGATTTTCTGATCCAATACTTTAATTTCATAGACCCTAAAATAACTGAACACATTCCCTGCCTTTTTTCACCTCTCTCCAATTCAAGTCTGATAATGAATAGTTTGACTGAGAGGATATATATGCTGAAAAGCTGAGTAGGCTTATGATGAGTCTAATGTTCCTTTTAACAAGATAAAATAGCACATATCTTGACAAAAGAGTTTCAGCTATTATAATTAGATCAAGACAAAATAATCCCCAGAACAGTATTTTAGTTTAACATGCCAAAATCCATCTACTGACTATACTGCTCCTACATATCCCATCTTCAAATTAGACATATCTACCCTGTTTTGCACAACATTTACCTAAAAGAAAGCAAACAAAAATAGAATATTCTAAGAACCAGAGCCTCCCTCAGAGGCTCAGAGGCTAGTTTATGAATAAACCTGGCTAACCTAACATTCGCACTTACCCCTCCTGGTGGTTGGGATTGAAAGGTGTTTATTCTGTGCTTGAAACTGAGCTGTAATAGGATGCAGTACGATTTACCAGCCATTAAGTTGAACCATGACCACCTGCTTTTATAAAAAGCTGTATTATGGATCCCAACGTTTTAATATAAAAATTTAAGTATATACATTTTCCCTGAATTGTTTCATCCCTAGAAATTAATGCTATTTGTGAAAAAGTTAGAGCAAGGGACTCTTCCTGGAGATATCCAAGCATTAAATACTTACCAAGATCTACCATGGCACAAATCACTGTGCTATAAAGTCCAAATGCCTCTACACCTTCTCAATCACAAAATTTACCATGATTGTAGGGAAGGGGCAAGACTAGTTTCTTAAAGGACACCCGTTTTATTTTAGAAAACAAAAGCGGTGACTCTACAACTAAAGCACACAAAAACTACAGCCTTACATCTCATTATTGACAAGCCAATTAGAGTATAAAGAAACTTATGCTTTCAATGATAAATTTAAGATGGTAAGGGATTCATAACAAAACTTAAAATTGCACATTCTAAAAGACAGCTTTAAATGGTCAGAAGCTGGGATGATTTTGGTGCTGTATTTTAAAAGTTTCAGTATCACTTTTAATCATAAAAAAATAAATATTCATGCTCTACTGCCAGTGCAACTTAAAGGCTTCTTGAATGTAGATGGGGAGAAAAATAATTTTACAAAAATCAGCTTTTCAGCAAGTAATAAAGAACATATTTTAAGCATAGGATATGAAAAAGTACAGGAAAGAAGAGGGTATGGGTCTCTTTTCCCTATTCCAAACCTGGTGTTAATGTTCTCATAAATCACTCAAGAGCCTAGATTTCAAGTGTACATTCATTCCAACTCTTGAAGATATAAAGTTCTATGGCTATTGTAGAAAGTATTGAAATCAAATATTAAAAAGATAAAAACAGCAACATTGCACATCACTGGAAAAATAAACTGGTGCATACTATTTAAAGTGCATTACTTTACCATCTACAAAAACAGACACTGCCAAAATTTATCCAACAGGTATAATGCGCATAATGTAAGATTCTGCAACTTAAAAATGAACTGTTATCTGAAAAAGAAATAACACTAATAAATACAGGCAACCTCCAACCTCCTGCAAGGATCAGACTATAACTCAGATATGTTAAATTTTCTCTTGCAAAAGAGTTTATTTCCATCTGCATCAAATAATAATAAGTTGACTCCAGCAACCTTAGTTTAACAAGTCACTGAGCAAATCATAATGCCATTCAAAGACTCTGAAGCTACTTTTTCTGCTTCTTATTTCAGATTACAGGAAAAAATGCAATCATTTTTCCACTAACAAACTGGTAATTTTTATGAAATACAGGTGTAAAGAATGACGCCTTATAACCAGATCATAGATTTCTGCTTTTTAAGGGGGGACAATACTTTGTTTACAACTTCAGTAATACTCCAGGTACAAATTATTTTCCTTCTGCACTCACCCTTTGAAATAGCCATGGGAATGCAGTAGTAATTACAGTGTAATTAACTGTGGGAGTACATTAGGGCTCAGTCCTGTTCTCTTCTACAGCAATATATACTGTATGAGTTAAAGTTACCTATTAAGATTTTAGAGATACATAACAGTACAGGAGGATAAAGTCCTAAATGCACACCAGAAAACATATTGCTTTGATGCCCGATGAACAGATTGAATAGAAGATGCTCATTAGCATTAGCTTATTAAACTAAAGATCTTCAATCAGAAACAATTAAATATATCACAGCAATAACTAAACATCACAGGACAAGGGAAGGGTCTTTCCTCTAACTTCTGGTAGAAATAGAATGTTTCATCAAACCTAAATATCTTAATAAATTGGATATGTTTAAAGAGCAAACCCTCCATAGATTTTGTGGCTTTTTTTTCAATCTAACAAACAGTAATAAATCCTGTACTGCATAGAGTTACTTAGTAAGAACAAATTTATGAAGAGGGAGAGAGAAAGGAAAAAAAGCAGCATTACTCCCCACCCCATCAGAATATAGCCACAGAGGGCACAGCTGATAAAGTTGATTTGATGCTATATTGTAGGACATAAGCTAAACTGAGTATGTACAGATTGAGAAAGAAAATGAAAAAGATCCAAGTGTCCAAGAAAAGAAGGGGTATAACCTTTCACACATGATACACTAACAGAAAGCTGTTGGGAAATTCTTCCTCTAGCTAAATCCCTGGCTTGGCAAGTAAAAATAAGTGGCATCAAGGACGGGGACTATGCATGAAGTGGGGTTCTACGATTCTTCAGCCATCTGAAGCAAGGAGTTGATAGCTGCATCTTTGTTCCCCCTCTGAGCTTCTAGCACTGAGCGGATTACTTCCCTGTCCATGTTGGGAAACATGTCCTGGATAGATTTCAGGTCTTCTTCATTACACAGGTGCTGAGGGTTGACTGCAGGAGGTGGTATTGCCACTGGTACCATGCCTGGATTACATACTGCAGGCATCCCTGCAGACCAAAAACAGAAAAGAAAAAAAATTCAAACCAAACATGAAGGGGGGGGGGAAGAATAGTAAGAAAGCCACTCATGACTCATCCCAACCCAACTTCAACATTTTATTTTATGTTTTTAACACATACTCCAGGAAAAAAAAAAAAGGAAGAAAAAAATTACTTTTGCAATAAGAATGCATTTATCTGAAACAGGTTCTCTGCTCAAGTTATGTTCCCAATGTCATAAACTACAGTACAGCAACAGGTGCAGCTCAAATTTAGGTATGACCTGCATTAACCAGGTTTACACATTAATCTAATGAACACTAAGCACACCACACAAAGCACTGTGGTGTGTCCCATCTCCCCTCCCCCCCATCACATTTTAGTAAAGAATATATTTATGTTGTGATTATGTTTCATCAAAGTACACAGCTGATATTCAGAAATTCAATGAATGCAATCTCCATTGTATTCAAAGGAAAGCAAAATACTTGGGTCTACTAGGAGACTGGAACTCAACCAGTGAAAAACATTTGCTTAAAATTTGCTTAAAGTTCCATCCAGTTCATCCTGCACAGTCACAGAGTGGTAAAAGAACAATTTTTCTCGTGACTACAGGGGTACACACTGCTTTTCCCCGTTCCTCTGTCAGAATTCACATCTGACCTTTTCATGAACTGTGTAAAATTTTCATGCCTGTAAAATTAGAGTACTGTCATTTTATTAAATTTTCTAATTTCTGCTCAAAGTATTAACTAGATGTACCTTGTCATCACTTAACATCTTTATTCATTAATTAAGCTTAGATCCATTGTTGAAGAAAACTACCATTTGTTTTTATAAAACTAAAGCCAGGTATAGTAGTAATGACCAATCAAGAAATCATCACCAAACATGCATTAGTTATGATTTTCCTTTACATACAATATTTTAACACCAGCCTTGATATGATTTTATTTCCCATTTACTATAATGATATTTTTCTAAAAGCTGCTACTGCATAAATGATCAAATGTGTCACAACTATAATATACTACTCCTATTCAGACTTAACATCTAAAAAAAGCAAAGAGCAATTTCAATACTTACTTTCACTTCAGTATTTCTTTTAACCTATATTTAATCAGAAATGTCTATGCTCATTCTAACTTGTAGAAATATTTTAGCATCTCAGTGATTATCTTTTTTTCCATCAGCATTAAAAAAGCTTTATTAAAACTCACATTCAAGTTTCGATCAGCTAAACCCATCTTAACTAAGGTGCTGTAACTGAGTATAGTTTGTGTGCATTGCAACTGTGATTTTACCTCATGTACTCTTTGCTACTTCTTTCCTCACACTGGACTTCTGTCCCATCTGAACGGATACATTCCTGAATTGTAAGCACCTCCGTACCTAGCAATGTTGTCCAATTTTTAAATTTCCCCTTGTAATCATCTTACTAGAAGCCAAAACAGAACCTAGATGCTTTAAGTCTAATATACCAGCCACATCTATTTGAAAAGTTTTATGGTGGCAACTAGAGAAATGTCCCTCTCACCATAAATTTATTACCTACACACTAGAACCATGTCTCTGTGCAGCAACCTGCATCACGTCACTACCAAGGGTATCTATCACCTCTTCTGCAACACCTTAAATTTCAGCTCTAGAGCTTCTTATGCTATTTGGACCATGGTCCCTGGAATTCTGTCTGGCACTGTGTTTGAACAAATCAGACCATGTGCGCACTCTAGAGGCAGATCACTGTGAAGTCCTCATCAACATTACACTTTACCCAATATTCAGCAGCATTTCAGACTGCATCTTCTACAGCTTCAACAAGCCTCAACTTATTCCTCACACTTCCTACAAATAATTTATACATTTACAAGAGGTGAACAAAGATGTATGGCCTCAAAAACTAAAGCTGCAAAATACCTTCAAGAACAGAGCAATACAAATTATGTTTTACTTCCAACACAAGTTTCCTAATATTCTTCAGTAAATCATCAACACCCCAAGTAAACAATTTAGGCTGATAGTTGGATAAGGAACTGTCCATAGAGATCTGTTTAAAATATTAATCCAAAGGAAACATGAGGCTTACTTCAAGGACCACAGCATCCTACAGTTTGTGAAGAAAGTTTCAGTGTCTTGTCAGTCTCAAAAATTAGAAAGTCAAGCACACAGTTTTTCTTACTCCTTTCATAAAAGGATAATTATGAAGTATTCAAGAATTATTTTCAATCTAAATACTTTAGAAACTTTTTTAGTATTATTTTTCACTAATTTTCAAAATAGATTTTCTCAGCTCTTACACTTCTAGAATTAGCTTATGCTGTTTACAACTATACCGTATAGAAACAGAAGTTAGCATCAGTGATTTTTCTAATAAATACCTGCATGCTAAATGTTTACATTTCAAAAAACTCATCATTTAAACTATACTAATACTAATTTAAATAGCTCATTGTGTCTTTTGCTTTGTTCTGCACTCTGGCTAAAAGCATCCATAATTTCTGATTTACAAAACAGTAAGCAAGACTTCAACCATAAACTTAAAGTACTACACACTAAAATGTGGCAAACATATGCGTGGTCATTAGAGATACAATAAACTTCAAAATTATCAATATTCAGTAAAAAACTGTTTTATATATTCAGCAACTTATTTCACTAACAGATGAAAACTGAAACTAAACCACTTTATAACCCACTGTCAATGGAATTGCACACTCATGTGTTGCTCTCAGATGTTAGGTAAGTACTATAAATCAGAAGAACGAAGCACTGTTTTCCGATTCAGTGAAATGGCAATGGCAAACATGCTGGCAAAAGCAGTGACATCCCAATACACGAAGTGAGTATGTACAATAGCAAGTGAATTGCTATGCGCAGCAATGGAAGCATCAAAGCAGAATTAACAGGGTAAATTTCTGTGAACTGCACACAAGGCATTACACACTTTTTATTTTATTTTCTTGTTCAGTCAAGTGTCCTTATGATTAATTTCTTAACTCATTGTTCTGTCCTATGCATAGACCCTTTCAGAGTAAACTCACGAACCTTGTCAGCACAACTGTTTTTAATTTAATCAGTATGAACTTTTTAAAAAAACCCAAATAAATCTTAACGTTATTTGCTTCAGAAGAAAAAGAGCTAATATGCATGCTACCATCTCTTTATTTTTTTTAAGTGTTGCTTCTTTGCAAATACTAGAAAAGTAGAAGGATATGGACCCAAAGAAAAATTCTACACTTCCACTGCTCTGAATAAGTCAAATATGTTTTAACAACCAGTTTTATTTACAGCACCTTTCTGAAATTGAGAGCATCAAGAAATTACATGTTATCTCTACAATTTTCTAAACATACTTGAAGACCAATGTTTTCAAAATTAAGGATGTTGTATCTTTGGAATTCAAAATCAAATGTGTCACAGTAAAGTAAGTCCAAATTGAAGGAAAATGTATTTCCTGTAACATAATTTCCTTTTAGAGTCCTAGTCAGACGCTTAACATAGATCTAAAGCAGATGTGCATGAAAGATACACACTGATGAAAAAAGCTTATTTGAAGATGACACTTCAATGTCATGTTAACATCTTGACAGAAAGGCAATTGGCAGGCTGTCTTCTCAATGTCACTGCAGAACTGAGTTCTTCACATCCAAGTTTACAAAGTCATGACATTACCTGCTTCTCCCCAAACCTTGCAGTGGCAGAACAACTCCAAGATTAAAGTGTCTCTTCTAGGAAACCCACACTATCACCTAGAACAGCTCTGACAATACAATAATTTCTGAAGGACGTTAACATTACATTTTATGTATTGACATCATCACCATCATCAATTACTTCAATCATTATAGCCTGAAGCTGAGCAGATACCTTTAAAGACTTTTCAACAGGTTAGAGGGGCTTCAGCAATTTCCAGGAAATGCAATAAACTGTTTTGTGACATCTCAAGTGGCAATACCTTGTGATACAGTCTGCTGTAACAAAGCTGTTTACGTGAGTTCATGCAAAGACTCCTGAGTCAATGAGAATGGGAGTGAAAAAGAGCTTGGAAACTTACCCAGAGCAAAGTACTCAAGCCCTAAAGATAGGTGAAAATGAAGGGGCAAGAGGAAAGGAATAAGACATGGGA